>CAUYOR010034201.1:0-15572 GCA_963573925.1 Callimico goeldii
CTCATCATCACTGGTCATTAGAGAGATGCAAATCAAAACCACATTGAGATACCATCGCACGCCAGTTAGAATGGCGATCATTAAAAAATCTGGAGACAACAGATGCTGGAGAGGATGTGGAGAAATAGGAACACTTTTACACTGCAGGTGGGAGTGTAAATTAGTTCAACCATTGTGGAAGACAGTGTGGCGATTTCTCAAGGACCTAGAAATAGAAATTCCATTTGACCCAGCAATGCCATTACTGGGTATATATCCAAAGGACTATAAATCGGTCTACCACAAGGACACATGCACAGGAATGTTCATTGCAGCACTGTTTACAATAGCAAAGACCTGGAACCAACCCAAATGCCCATCGATGATAGACTGGACAGGGAAAATGTGGCACATATATACCATGGAATATTATGCATCAATCAAAAATGATGAGTGCGTGTCATTTGTGGGTACATGGATGAATCTGGAGAACATCATTCTCAGCAAACTGACACAAGAACAGAAAATGAAATACCGCATATTCTCACTCATAGGTGGGTGATGAACAATGAGAACACATGGACACAGGAAGGGAGCACTACACACTGGGGTCTATTGGGGGGAATAGGGGAGGGACGGCCGGGGAGGGGGAGTTGGGGAGGGATAGCCTGGGGAGAAATGCCAAATGTGGGTGAAGGGGAGGAAGGCAGCAAAACACACTGCCACGTGTGTACCTATGCAACTATCTTGCATGTTCTGCACATGTACCCCAAAACCTAAAATGGAATAAAAAAAAGTTTTAAAAATTTTTCATTGAAAAAATAATTTAAATGTTCTAAAATCAATTAATATTCTATTATACTTATGATATTATAGGCATATTCCTGCTTATTATTTTAATATTCTATATAAGGCTTATGGACATAAGAGAAAATACTTAGATTGATTTAACCTTGCAAGTATTAAAACAAACCAGTTTCTGGTTATCTGATAAATGGAAACAGACGCATTCACAGGTAATTTCCTCAGTACAGCATTTGATATATAGAATGAGTATGTAATCATTTAATGACAGGTTTCTGAGACTTGTCTGTACTATGACCTCTAGAAACAGGTATGAAAGTTATTTAAGTCAGACAGCATGTAAGCAAGTTTGAACAGTTATTTCCTATAAACTATTTTCAAGGTGAATTACTGAGAAATTTCCACATGTAAAAATGTAGAAAAAGGTTTACATATAGCATATTTTTGTATTTTTTTTCTGAAAAGAATGGTTCGATTTCTCTTGTTATGATTTTTTTTTAGCACATGCTCCATTTTTTTCTGTGTTAACTCATTTGGAAAAAAAATATCACTTACTCCAAAGAAAAGTCAGCGCCAACCACAACAAAAAAGTTTATATCGTTTTAGTGGAGTTTTTAAAGCACTTGTTTATGCAGAATTTCGAGGCTTTGCAGTGGGTAACAATTATCTTCCTAAGTGGGTAAAAAACTACCGCATATAAATATATTGCAGCTTAAAATTACATCTTCTGGATGCTGGTAAAGAAAGAAGTAAAACTAAGGAAACAAATAAGCCAATATTGCATCCTGCTGCAGTCCTCTCAGTGGGCTGTGTGATATTTCTTCATGAATAAAGATGGAGTAAACCACATTTGTAGCATAATAAGAAAAGGTAATTAGTGTCATCTATTCACCACTGTTAGAATTTGACTAGAGCGATTTGATTACGTTTATCACATTCTAAACTTTGAGTAAGTTTTTCAGCTCTGTAATCCAGTTAGTGGTGAAGTGTGCAGAATAAAAGTGAGCTTCCCGGTATGATTGATGAGCAACGACTCAGAGGGATGGAGCTGAAAAAAAAAAAAAAAAAAAAAAAAGGACAGGAAAAAAAAAGAGAAAGAAATTGTAATATAGATGCTGCCTATTTCTAAGTAAAGTCTCATCTAAATCAGTTTGAATCTGTGGCAAAACTTACATAAAAGTAGCAGTACTTCTTTCCAAACAAATACAAAATAGAATGTGTGTGTGTGGCAGAAGGTTTCCATGTCCATACAGAGAGAGATGAAATATGTAGACCAAATGCATTTTAAGACTTTGTTAAAATAGCCAATTGGTTTCTCATTTTTAATTTAGAATCATTTAAGATAATATGTTTTAGCATATATTAGTAATGTAATAATTGAAACATGTAAAGAAAACTCTCTGTAGTGTTTAAGATACTGAACTGTAAATGAGTAAGTACCCTTTCAGTCTCACACATTAACATTTTCTGGTTAAAAATTCTATTAACAGGTATTTTGGGTTTATTTTTAGCTCCACCATTGACATACATATGGTTCAGAAATGTTTTGCGAATCAACTGAAAGAGTTAGATGTGGAGAAAGTCCCAGGAACACCAGAAGCTCAGGGTCATTTATGAGAATTCGAAGATGGGAGGACATGGAAAATCTTGACAGGGGAGATATTTGAAGCCATAAGACTATTGGGATAAACCAACCAAAGCCTAGACAAACTATGGCATAAAAAACAGAGTAAGCAGGGGAAAGGTGAGAGATCACTGGCTCCAGAAGAAGAGTAGCCCTGAATCAGAATTGGTAATGAGATTATGGAGATGAATTCATGTATCAGTTATGCAGCAACACTGTCCTAAGGATGCACTAGAAAGAAACCAGCACCCTGGATTCAAGGGACTTAGGATTTCAGGAGAACATACAATGAGCCAAAAGAATTTGTTTTATGAAGATATGTCATGGAGAATAAAAAAAAAAAAACACTAAAGTAGCTTGTTCGAGTTCTCCTTTTTAAGATTATATTGAGGCAAATGCTGGAATGAATTGAAGGAATTAGTGACGTAGAAATATGGGAGAGGAGCATTGCAGACCAAAAATAGTCAACGCAAGGACACCAAAAATTTCCTTTTGCCTCCTTTCACCCAGTCTTGCCTTTCTTGTAGATGACCAATCTTCTGATTGTTATGACTACAGCCTAGTTCTATTTGTTCTTCAATTGCATATAACTGGGATAATGTGGTACATTTTCTTTTGTGCCTACCTTCTGTACTATGATAATGTCATTATGATTCATCTCTAGTTTTAAGGTTTTTGGGTGTTGAGTGTATGAATATACAGCAGGTTATTCCTGCTTAAATTGAAGGGTGTACAAAAAAAGAACACAAAGCTGCTATGAAAGAAATGTTTGCACGAGTATAATATGAAGCTGCACAACTATGCAGAGGTTTTGTGGACATTTGTATTCATTGCTCATATATACAGTGGCCAAGCTGCTAGGTCATAAGGTAGGCACACGTTTAACTTTATCACAAAATGACAAGTGGGTTTCAAAAGTGGATGTATGAGTTTTATACTCCCAGAAACAATTTATAAGTTTAAGTAGTTCTGCATCCTCACCAACATTTGAGGTTGTCAGTGTTCATATGTGTGTGTGTGAGTGTACTACACACAATTTGTTTAAATTAGTAAACTTGATTTTTAAAGTATTTTTAGTTTCACAGCAAAAACTGAATGGAAATAATAGCAGTTTCCCCATACACAGCCGTCCCCAAGCACACGCACAATCTCCCCACTACCCACATCCTGAACCTCGATGGCACATTTGTAGCAACTCATGAAACAATGTTAACATGTCGTTATCTCCTAAAGTCCTTAACTCACCTTAAGGCTTGCTCTTGGTGTTGTACATTCTTTGACAAAGGTATAAGGACATGTATTGCCGACTGTAGTTACATACAGAATACTGCCCTAAAATCTTTTGTGCTTCACCTGTTTATCCCTCCCTCTCCATTAATTCTTTGCAACCACTGATCCTTCTACTGTCTCCATAGCTTTACCTTTTTCAGAATATCATATAATTAAAATCATTCAGTAGATTTCCAGATTGACTTATTTTACCCAGTAACATGCACTTGATGTTCTTCTATGTGTTTTTGTAGCTGATAGCTAATTTCTTTTTATAACTTATATTTATTGCATGTATGTGGCACAGTTTGGTTATCCATTCACCTTTTCAAGGACATCTTGTTACCATGTTTGGGCAGTTATGAATAAAGTTGATATAAATATTCATATATAGGTTTTTGTGTGGATGCAAGTTTCAGTTTATTTGGGAATATAGCAAAGAGTGTGATTGCTGGATCATATGGTAAAGGTATGCTTAGTTTTGTAAATAACTGCAGAATTGTCCTCCAAAGTGACTGTGCTATACTGTAGTCTGACAATCAATGGTAGTTCCTGTTCCTCCATATCCTTGCCAGCATACAGCAGTGTCACTGTTTTGGATTTTGGCCATTCTAATAGGTAAGTAACCATATCTCATTGTCATTTTAATTTGCAGTTCCCTAATGACATGTGATATTGGATATCTTTTCATACCCTTACTTGCTATCTATATATCTCTATTGGTGAGGTGTCTATTCGGTATTTTGCCATTTAACTGTGTTGTTTGTCTTCTTATTGTTGATGTATAAGAGATCTTTCCATGTTTGGATGACAGTCCTTTATTAGATGTGTCTTTTGCAACAATATTCTCCCAACCTGTGTCTCATCTTCTCATTCGCTAGACATTGTCTTTCATAGGGCAGAAGTTTTTAATTTTAATAAAGTCCCACTTATCAATTGTTTCTTTCATAGATCATGCCCTTAGTGTTGTATCTAAAAATTCAAACTTATACATAAAATATCGAGGTTTTTTCTTATGTTATCTTTATAAGTTTTAGAGTTTTGCATAGTGTATTTCCATTTATCATTTATTTTGAGTTAATTTTTGTGAAGGGTATAACTTCTGTGTCCAGATTCATTTTTTTTTCCTTGTGGGTATTCAGTTGTTTAAGCAAAAGTCTTCTTCTGCTCTATGTATTCCCTTTGCTTATTTGTCAATCAGTTGACTATATTATTCAGGTCTATGTCTGGGCTCACTATTCTGTTTCATTGATCTAGTTACCCATTATTTTGTCAACACCATACTGTCTTGATTACTTAAGCTTTATTATAGGTCTTGAAGTCAAGTAGTTTCAGACCTCTGCTTTTTCTTCTTCAATATTTAGTTGGCTATTCTGGGTCTTTTGTCTTTCCATATAAACTTTAGAATCAGTTTGTTGATATACAAAAAAAATACCTGCTGGTGTTTAATTGGAATTTTATTTAATTTATAGATACAGTTGGGAAAAATTGAACTCTTGACCTTACTGTGTCTTTCTATGAAAATTGTATATTTAATTTAATTTATTTGCCACCTTCAATTAGATTTTGTAATTTCCCTCAGCTACATCTTGCACATATTTTGTTAGATCTATACAAAGAGGTTTCATTTTTTTAGGTGCTAATGTAAATGGTAATGCCTTTCTAATTTTAAATTTTACTTCTTCATTTCTGGTGTATAAGAAAGTGATTGACTTTTATATATTTATTTTTTTATAACTGCCACAAACTTTCTATAATTGTTTAATAGTTCCATGAGTTTCACTTTGACTGATTCTTTTGGATTTTGGATGTAGGCATTCATTTTATCTGAGAACAAAGACAGTTTTATTTCTTCCTTTCCTATCTGAATACCCTTTATTTCCTTATCATTTCTTATTGAATTATCTAGTGATTATTACTCTCTATTCCCAGTTTTCTTAAGCTGTGTGTGTATGTGTGTGTGTGTGTGTGTCTGTGTGTGTAAATGAGTGTTGAATTTTGTTAAATATTTTTCCGCATGTAATGACATGATCTTGTGCTTTTCTTCTTAAAACTGTTGATCTAAAGCCTTAACTTAATTGACTTTTGAATGTTGAAAAAGCCTTACATACCTGAGATAAGACCCACTTGGCTGTGGTGTACAGTTATTTCTATATATTGTTGGATTCAACTTGCTAATATTTTATTGATAGTTTTACAGTTACATTTATGATACATATTGATCTGTAATTTTATTGTTTTGTAATGACTTTGGTTTTGGTATTGGGGGAATACTAGTATAAAATGAGTTAGAAAGTTTCTCTCTGTTTTGTCTTCTGTAAAACACTGTACAAATTGGTGAACTGATCAGGGTATGATGTTTTATGGTTTGAAAGTTATTAATAATTGATTCAAATTCTTTTATAAATAAGCCTCTTCACACAATCTTTTTCTTCTTATAAGAGCTTAGGCAGATTGTGTATTTGAAGGAATAAGTCCATTTCATCTAGGTTGTGAAATTTGTAAGTGTAGAGTTTTTCCAAATATTTATTATCCTCTTCATGTCCGTGGGGTCTGTAGTGAGATCCATCTTTCATTTTTGGTATCAGGAATTTATACGTTCTCTCTTTTTGGCTTAGTTAACATGGCTAGGTGCTTGTCAATTTTATATATTTTTATGAGAATTATCTTTTGCTTATGTTGATCTTCTCTATTGATATCCTGTTTTCAGTTTTACTGATCTCTGCTCTAATTCTTGTTTTCTGATTACCTTGGACTTAACTTGCTCCTTTTAAAAATCTTTTTAATTCTTGTCATTCTAGTTGATGAGAAGTGGTATCTCATAATGATTTTAATCTTTGTTTCCCTCATAACGAATGAGGTTTAACCTTTTTTAATGTGTACATTCTCACTTGTGATGTGTCTGTTCAGATATCTTTGTCTTTTGGTGGGAGATTGTTTTAAATTTTTATTGTTGATTTTTAAGAGTTATTCATATATTCCAGTTGCAGTATCTGTAAAATACATATGGTGAAATTCACTTAGAATCTCTAGTTTGGCTGTGAATTTTCTGATTTGTGTGTATGAAGAATAAAGATTATAAATTTTGTCAATTCCAAGTTATCATTTTTTATGACATTTTTCCATGGCATATAAAAAAGTCTTTTCCTAGCCCCAAATCATAAATATGTATTTTTCTATGCTTCTTAGAAATGTAATAGTTTGGGATTTCTACATAGGTCTATTATCCATAGTAATTTTTCTATATAATGTGAAGTTACGTTAGAGGTTTATTTTTTCTATACATTTACTCAGTTGCAGTATTATATTTCCTATTACATTTACTCATCTTCACGTATTAATTAACTGTTTATATGTGGAGGAATTATAGCAGAAGTGCCACTATTCCACTTTCTTGACCCTATTGCTAACATGTTAGAAACTCTCTTTCTCTTAGAATACTCACTCTCAGAACCCTGAGCTGTCATAGAAGCAACCCAGGAACTTTGTTGACCAGTCATGTGGACAGAAAGAGTGTGACCCATCTGAGCCCAGACATCTGACATTTCTAAACAGGCACTCGGTTTGTGAGTGAAGCCATCTTAGAGCCTGTAAATCCAGCCTCAACCTGCATATCATCAAGTGACTGTGGTCACAAAACGTGGGGCAGAATAATTTCTCACCTGGCCAAATTCTTAGACCACATATTAGTGAAATAGAATCAGCTTTGTTTGTTTTAAGCCACCAACATTCAAAGTAGTTAGCAATGCAACACTAGATAACTAGAATGTAATTCAGTGCTTGGAATTTCGGTGCTGATGTAAGACATGCAGCTTTGACTTTTGGTTGGAAAAACAGAAGTTAAAAGGATCCAAGGAGACTGTGTGTAAATAGCAATTATATTTGACCACAGATAATGACAACCTAGTTTTGCACTGACAGAACAATTAGAAAAAATTCACCCTATGTGGAAATCAGAAAGTGCATCCAATGAATTCATGAATTCATGGATCTGACTAGGGAAATCCCAGAATGCCTAAGAAAATATGAGGAGAGAGAGATAAATTGGGAAATCACTACTTAATAATGACTCTTGTAATCATAGATTGAGACAAGGGTCATCAATAATGCTAAAAGTGGCAATTGAGAGTTTGATTAGATTTAAAAATTTTGATATTTCAAAAATATCACCACAAAAATATATACTATAAGCACATCATTATTATGTAATAATTTTAACACTATTGTTAATATATTCTTTACAGTGAAAAAATATCAGACACCATCTTAAATGACAAATTCTAACTTCCTGGGATAAATCCATATTGTATGCCACCTAATACCAAGTACTGAGAGGACGACATAATTATGTTTGTGGCTTTATGGCTTAAGTGAATAAATTATGAATTATCACAACCCTTTTGAGTAGTTGGGTGAAATAATTTGGGTTCTGTGTATTAAGTGGTAATAGGAGGTTGATACTTATTTATTTAAGCTAAAGTTGACCTCTGAATAGATAATAGAATGTCCTTGTTCTTATACAACTAATGTATTCAGATAAAAGTGATAACTTATCAAGTTATATGAAAGTCATAAAGCAGCTGTGTGTGCTATTTCTGCAACTTTTCTGCATATTTAAATATAGTTAAAAATGAAGACCATATCAAAAAGAGAAATAATAGTTCTGGCTAGAGGATTGTTGGCACAGAGATGGAGCTACTCTGGATCTATGAGTGTTAATTTTGTAGACTTTGTTTTTCTCCAATAATAACTATCTAGAGTATTTTTTATTTAGTCAGCAATATTGGACCTCTGTGGAGTTCAGTTAGCACCTGTAATCTCCCAGGATTGCTAATTAAAAATATCAATAACAAAATGCCACGTTTTAATATACATTTGCTGATACAATCTCTCGAATACAGAGTTGGATTTTGATTTCACTAAGAATCTTGGAACTGTGAGATAATGTGGAAAATACATACATTTGTAACATGCCCTATTTATCTTGATTCTGTAAGGCTTGGTTTTCTATACTGAAAGATCATCTTTATTAACAGAAATCTGAATTCATGGAACATGGAGAATGGCTATCTAAATCATTTTACTTAGAGCATTATGATTAAGAGATTTTTATTTAGTATCAATTTCTCATAGCTGCTTTACATTCTAACACCAAGTGTTCGAGACTTATTTCGTCTTTTTCTAGCCCAAGCCTAAGGATAAGCCATTTCTCCAAATAGATCTTGTTCTTTTTGTAGGGAATGGTATTTATAAACCAAGATTTGGATGGTAATTATACCTGTTGCTGCTAAGATTTTATTGTTTCTAGCTGCCCTAAGCTGACTTTGTCAAGAAACATAAATATAAATAAACAAATACACATGCATATAACCAGAAAAGCGCATCAATGTAATTGTATATGTATAGACTAGATATAATCCAAATCTAGTCTAAACACCCTGAGTGCAGACTAATACCTCCCACTAAAATCCGACACTATGCTACAGAAAATGAGCCTTTCTCATTTTCATATTTATACCTGCTTTTTCCAACTGTGAGAACACTGGCATGAATTATTCTCAAATGCATTTACTTGTGTTTTCCAGCTCCTCTGAATTTAACTAAACTTCCAGCTGTGCCAATCTAAAACTTGGCCCTGAATAAGAAAACGGGGGAGGTTAATGTGTAAAATAGAAAATACAGAATAGAAGAAGCTGAAAAGAGAATGGATATGAAACACGGTCCGAAGATTTTGAAGAGTGGAGACTCTAATCAAATACCTTTATACTTGAGATTATACAGTATTCCCGATGTTTCCTCTAATGGCAAGTGCGTCATAAAAAAGGCACTTATTTCTCTGGACTTCATTTTCCCCATTTGCGCATTGAGGAATATGAACTGGAAGACCATTCAGCTCTTCTTTTGATATAAGGATCGAAGGGAATTTTATTTTAACCCCATCCGTCCAAGTGTGTAGAAATAAAACACGACAGAATGCCTATTAATTATGAAAATATTTTCAAATTCGACATTAGTGTCTTCTGGTTTTTCTAATTATTCTTCCTGGGATGGGAAGCAGAAGACACTTCAACAAAAAGTAAGATTTAAATTTAAAATTGAGCTGGACTCGCCTGTACATTAATAATG
The DNA here is from genome assembly GCA_963573925.1 of Callimico goeldii. Classification (NCBI taxonomy): domain Eukaryota; kingdom Metazoa; phylum Chordata; class Mammalia; order Primates; family Cebidae; genus Callimico; species Callimico goeldii. The sequence goes on from CAUYOR010034201.1 coordinate 9,803, forward strand.
TAACAAAGTACATTATTTCATGAATGCACTTTGTTTTTCTGAGATATCATTAAGGAGAGATGCAGAAAAGCAGGGATGAAGGCAATTTGAACATTGCAAGGCCTTTAATTGCATGAGCTCATTTGCTCCAGATATTTGGCTGTGGCTTTCACCCAACCATTTGCACGTCTCTTCATGAAACAGCAACCACAATACATGATATCGAATATGACCGTGGCAAAGCAGAGTCATTCGCAATGGCAAAGAACACCCGTATTAAATTTTTTTCCATCTCATATATTTATGTATATAATATAACCCATATTTAACTATACATATTTTAAGTCATGTTACAAACTCTTTGACTTCAGCATTAAAGGAGTATCCTAACTGACAGTGATTAAAACACCTAGGATCTCCCTTACATAAGATATCAAGTTTTTATGCACAAAGCTTATAAAATAAATGCATTTAATTTTTTAAAAAATAATAATTCCCGCTCTTGCAAGAACTCCAAGTGTGTTAATAACGAAGAAATGAGGGACTTATGTAGTCCAGACAGATGTGCAAAGTAAATCCTTCTGAGAGTGTCTAGAAAAATGCAAATTGTGAAGGAAGATGATTTCCTTTTCACTCTCTTAGACCCATTTTTTTTTACAAGCAGGTCTTTCTTCTTGCCAACCACAAGGATAAGGGAAACATTTATTCTTTTCAGCCATTCCCACTATACTCTCTCAGACCATTTAGAAAATAGCTCTGTGGGGAACTTACACAATAATGTTCTAGTGCTTAAAGAGAGACATTTGCCAGTGCTGGCATTTTCTGGGCATGATATCAAATTGCATTGTGTTGGTGGGCACAGAACTTTCTCCAGCCGACAGTGGTAGTAAATCATGATGCCTGCCCAGAGAAGTAAATCTTTGGATATATTTTGAACGGTGTCAGGTGCTTCTCCGAAACCTTTGCTGCATCACAGTAATGAGAGCACTTAAAATCAGGCATACATACACACACAGTTTCATATAAAATATCAGCCAATCATCTGTTTAGAGGGTTCACAGGTCCTGCGTTTACAAAATGAGACAGACTTTTCCCAAAGGTTTAGAAAATAAAAATAAAAGTAAAAAAAAATGTTTCCTTTACAAAGGAATAAACATTCTGTGGTTTTTCTGGTTATGACAAATACAAAATTTCAACAAGCCAACCTATCTTCTCTTTTGCTGTTTTGTTATGTTAATCGATATCAGTGCAAACATAAAAAGCCAACCATACTTCAAAAGAAATCATGGCCATATATGATCTAGGTATATGCACATTTAAGCAGAATATATGTGATTTTTTTATGGTGGTTGTTTTTTTCTATGTCTGATAGCATTTATATTATCCATTGCATATTTATTGAACACCTATTAAATGCTTATTGATCCAGGAAATTTTCAAAATATTTTATTTAAAGTTTCCTTCTTCAGACATCATAAATTGTAAGCATTAAAATTTAGTAACTAATGTTAACTCATGGCATCAATAACTTATTACACATATGATGTTATCAAGAGTAAAGTAAAATTTTTATAAACATCCTGAGGACTCAAAGCCCATTTTTAGAGGTTAAAATACCATGATTTAGTTCTCACATCATGTCACAGATACAGAACTGGAAAGAGAATTCCATTCACGTTTATAACGAGAAAAATGCTAGACCAACTAGTGCTCATGTCTCAAGACAAATTACTAGGGTAATTTTTGGAGTAAAATAGGTACTTACAGAGAAAAAATAAGTTTAGTTACTTGGGACAAATGCTAACAGATCTTATACGTCATAGGTTGAATTTTGCTCCCACGAAATCCATATGTTGAAAGCCATAAGCCCAAGCAACTCAGAATATAAACTTATTTGGAACTAGAGTAATTGCAAATTTGATTATTTAAGTTGAGATCATATAGAGTAAGGTGGGCTCCCAATCTGTATGACTTGTGTTCCCATAAAAAGAAAACCAATTTGAGTGCAGACACAGGAGAATACCAGGTGAAGACAGAGGGATGTGCTTTCGCAAGCCAAAGACCTCCAGAGATTTTCAGCAAACCACCAGAATTTCAGAGAAGGGTATGGAACACATATTTCCTGGAGATCCTCAGGAAAAATACAATTCTGAAGACGCTTTGCTGTCAGACTTTTGGCCTGCAGAACTGTAAGAAAACAGATGTCTGCTGTTGTAACGACCTCTTCTTTAGGGTCCCTTTTTTTTTTTGGTTTTTGTTTTGTTTTTTTTTGTCTTTTTGTTTCTTCTGCAGCTGAGGAAAACTAGTATATTCTATGCTGTGGTCTGAATGCTCCAAACATTCATGTGCTGAAACTTAATATTTGCTGTGGTGGTTTTAAGAGGTGGAGTCTTTGGGGAAGTGATTGAGTCATTGGCCTCAACCCTCATAAAAGACTCTGTGCCACGTACAAGCACTGAAGGGAACTGACTTTAGCACATTTTCCCCTTTTGTCCTTCAGATCTTCTACCATCTGAGGACAAAGCACTTGTTCCTTTGGCCCCTCTGCCTTCCACCAGAAGAAGACAGCATTGATGGAGCAGGCCCACACAAGACCACAGACATGCCGTGCCTTTGTCTGGGATTTCCCAGCCTTCAGAACCATGGGAAATATATTTCTGGTCTTTAAAATTTGTGTAGCATCAGGCATGTTGTTACAGCAGCACAAATGGACAAACTGGTGTATGCCAAATGCAGGGTAGTATGACAGTGTGCACTTCCTGGTGTTCATGGATACAAAAGGGTTCTCATAATCAGGCAAGCCTTTCTGCCATGCGTACAGACAGCAGCTCACTGAGAAGGCGCTCTAGAAAGGTGCATGGGGAAGGACACTGTGGAAAACTTCTTTGAGTGTTGAACACAATGCGAGGAAGAGAAAAGCAGCCCCTGCCAAAACGACTCCCAAGACCCATGTCCTCTGTTTCCATTCAGAAAAAAAAGAGAAAATTTGTAACAATAAATCTGCTGCCTTTAGTCATGTGGGGAAACTCACTGTGGTTGGTGGATGAAGAGAGGAAGACCAAAATTTCACACCCAGAAGACGGACAGGAATATGTGCTAGGCCCAGCACTTAAGCTGGAGTATGAAGAGGAGCATTTGGGAAGGTAATATACCTGAGAACTAATACATACACTTGAGAACCTAGGCACACACACACACACACACCCCCCTGAGACCCAGGTATGCAATGGCTGCCTGAGACTGGAGCCTTAATCAGAAAATCGGAGAATATCCTCTGTCCCCAGCCCACACCACCACAATTAGAAGATTTTGAAGAGACACATTCTCTCTGGAGAGTAGTGCATGGGCTGATGGGGGTGAGAGGAACAGAAACCTGGAGAGCAGAAATTGAGAGAAAGAAACTCTGGAAAATCCAGGCCAGAGGTAACACTTAAACATGAGGCGTCACTGGAAGAGTTTGACATTTACTGCCTGTAGGCAATCTAATGATATCTTCATTCCCAGCACAACTTCTGACTCTACTAACACAAACCCCTACACTGAAGTGATATCCAATCAGAAAACATTCACTTCACCACCTTCTGTCCTGTGTGACTTCTTGCTTTCAACAACAATAATATCCAGGGAGAGAGAGAGAAAAAAAAAGGCCCCCCAAAAGGCAAAAAAAAAAAAAAAATCTAAAGAGACAAAGCAATGATCAGAGTCAGACTCAGATGTGACACAGATGTTGAAACTATCAGAAAAGTTTTAACATCTATAATTAAACATTAGAAAATCTAATGGACAAGTTAGACCTCATAAATAATCGCATAGGTGGTTCAGTAGAGATACACTTTAAGAAAGCATCAAATGGAAAGATATGAACAGATGTTTTCCAAAAGAAGACATTTATGTGGTCAACAAGCATATCAAAAAATGCTCATCATCACTGGTCATTAGAGAGATGCAAATCAAAACCACATTGAGATACCACCTCATGCCAGTTAGAAAGGTGATCATTAAAAAATCTGGAGGCAACAGATGCTGGAGAGGATGTGAAGAAGTAGGAACAGTTTTACACTGTTAGTGGGAGTGTAAATTAGTTCAACCATTGTGGAAGACAGTGTGGCAATTCCTCAAGGGTCTAGAAATAGAAATACTATTTGACCCAGCAATCCCAGGACTGGGTATATACCCAAAGGATTATAAATTGATCTATTATAAAGACACATGCACAGGTATATTTATTGTGGCACTGTTTACAATAGCAAAGACTTGGAACCAACCCAAACGCCCATCAAAGATAGACTGGATAAAGAAAATGTGGCACATACACACCATGGAATACTATACAGCTATAAAAAAGATGAGTTCATGTCTTTTGCAGGGACATGGATGAATCTGAAAACCATCATTCTCACTAAACTAACAAGAAAAGGAAACCAAACACCGCATATTCTCACTCCTAGGTGGGTGTTGAACAATGAGAACACATGGACACAGGGAGGGGAACATCAATCACTGTGGTCTGTTGGGGGGTGGGGGTTTAGGGGAGGGATAACAGGGAGTAGGGGGATTGGGGAGGGATAACATTAGGAGAAATATCTAATGCAGGTGACGGAGGTGGGAGGGAGGCAGCAAACCACCATGGCATGTGTATACCTATGTAACAATGCTGCAAGATCTACACATGTACCCCAAAACTTAAAGTAAAATTAAAAAAAGAAGAAAAGAATTATATATGGAGTAATGGAAATGAAGTGTTCCTTCAAGAGACTAGTTATTAAATTTAACAACACAAAAGACTAAGTGAATTTGGAAGTGATTCAGTAAATTTAACGCAAGCTGAAATTGACAGAAAAAAAAAGTGGGTAGAGAAAATAGAGGAATTTAAGGAAGGTGAAACAAAAGTGCTGTGTAACCTACTAAAAATTGGAATCTATGCAGAAAAAAGAGAGAGAAGAGAGGGAATGCGACAGAAAACACATCTGAAGAAATCATAGTTGAGAACTTTATAAATTATAACAGACCTCAAAACACATATATAAGCAGCCTAAAGTAAACCAAGCAGATTAAATACCAAAACGAAGAAAACCAAACACACACACGTGAACAAACATCCATGCAGGCTTATACTATTCAAAGTGCTGGCGAAGAGTGACTTCATGGTACAGAAACCTGACAGCACTTAGCCAAGTGACTAAGGCGGACATCAGCTGTAAAAGTCATGGTGATATCATGCATCCCTGGAGCTGACTTGATAGGACGAGCACTTCACCACTAAGGTATTTATCACCAAAACCCACAACTTCAGTGTAATCATGAGACAATATCGGGTACACCCATATTGATAAATATCTCACAAAAATCACAGACCACAATTTTCAAAAGTGGCAATGTCATGGAAGTCAAGGAAAATTTGAGAAACTGCCAAATTATAGAAGACTAAGAAGACACGTAGACACATAGAAGGCAAATAGATGCAATGTGCATTCCAGGATTGGATGCTGGAACAGAATAATGACATCAGTGGAAAAACTAATGAAATTAAAACGATGACCTTAGTTTCATTGTAGTATTATAGTAATGCCAATTTCTTTCTTTCTTTCTTTTCTTTTTTTTTTTGAGACGGAGTTTCACTCTTTTCACCCAGGCTGGAGTGCAATGGCACCATCTCGGCTCACCGCAACCTCCGCCTCCTGGGTTCAGGCAATTCTCCTGCCTCAGCCTCCTGAGTAGCTGAGATTACAGGCAGGTGCCACCATGCCCAGCTAATTTTTTGTATTTTTAGCAGAGACAGGGTTTCACCATG
>CAUYOR010034202.1:0-18312 GCA_963573925.1 Callimico goeldii
TTTTGAGACGGAGTTTCGCTCTTGTTACCCAGGCTGGAGTGCAATGGCGGGATCTCGGCTCACCGCAACCTCCGCCTCCTGGGTTCAAGCAATTCTCCTGCCTCAGCCTCCCTAGTAGCTGGGATTACAGGCGTGCGCCACCATGCCCAGCTAATTTTTTGTATTTTTGGTAGAGACGGGATTTCACCAGGGTGACCAGGATGGTCTTGATCTCTTGACCTCGTGATCCACCCGCCTTGGCCTCCCAAAGTGCTGGGATTACAGGCTTGAGCCACCGAGCCCAGCCTTTTCTTTTTTTTTTTTAAAGACAGGTTTTCACCCTGTTGGTCAGGCTGGTCTTGAACTCCTGACCTCAGGTGATTCTCCCGCCTCAGCCTCCCAAAGTGCTGAGACTACAGGCGTGAGCCATCACGCCCATCCCATCCCCATTTTCCTATACAGAAGTTAAATAACATGTCTGAGGCAAGGCATAGCATTTTATAACCATTGTTCTAAACCTTTTTTTTTCTTCATTTAATAATATATCCTGGAAATGACTCCATAGCACTATACTGATATCTGTTCCTACTCCTCCTACTTTTGTTTTCGTTGACAGTTTCTTAGTTTTCCACTATATAGAGATGTACCTTAATTTATTCAGCTAGTCCTCTGTGGATAATTGTTTGGATTTTTTAAGGGTTTTTTTTTTTAAATTAAAATAGTGGTGTATTTTAGACCCTTGTGCAGACATTATTTTTTAAGAGTGTATCTTGGGATAGACCTTCAAAGTAGGATTTCTGGGTCAAAGGATGTAGTTAAATGCATATGGAATTTTTTTAGTGTATAACTAGATTATAGCATTTTGCATGCAGTACATACATGCTTGAATTTGGGTTTATATTTTCTATCCTGTTTCATTGGTTCATTTGTCTTTTCATTTGTCAGTTCTATACTGTTTCAGTGACTCGGGCTTTAAAAATAATATTTGGTATGGTTATTCCCTGGCTTTTCTACATTTTAGGTTTTTCCGGCTATTCTTGCATGTATGTTTTCACCATTGAACATTATAATTAATTTTTCTAAATGCTAAAGAAATTGTTGGTATTTTTATTGGGATTGCATTAAATTTATAAATTTGCTTAAGAAAATTGTCATCTTTATGTCTTCCTGTTCAAAACACAGTATAACTTATATTTGTTCAGTTCTTTCATGAATATTTTATAGTTAGGAAGAACTCTTTCATGGTTATCCAAAAGTAAAACAGACTATTGTATGAAGTAGTGAATTCATTTCTAGAGTATATGGTGAGCATTCATGAATTAGACAGCAGTTTCCAGTATATTACTTTAATGTTACTTCCCACTCTAAGATTTTATATAAAAACACATTCTGAAGAAAACATGAAATTTTAAACTGTCTTTCCAGCCGGGCGCAGTGGCTCATGCCTATAATCCCAGCACTTTGGGAGATCGAGGCGGGTGGATCACTAGGTCAAGAGATCGAGACCATCCTGGTTAACATGGTGAAACCCCGTCTCTACTAAAAATACAAAACTTAGCTGGGCATGGTGGCGCAGCCTGTAGTCCCAGCTACTTGGGAGGCTAAGGTAGGAGAATAGCTTGAACCCAGGAGGCAGAGATTGCAGAGAGCCAAGATCATGCCATTGCACTCCAGACTGGGTAATAAGAGCAAAACTTCGTCTCAAAATAAATAAATAAATAAAATAAACTGTCTTTCCTATTCCACATTAAGAGAGAACTCTACTGTTCATTCAAGACCATAATTGAAGCTTGGGCACGGTGACTTATGCCTGTAATCCCAGCACTTTGAGAGGCTGAGGTGGGCGGATCACGAGGTCAAAGGATCAAGACTACCCTGGCCAACATGATAAAACCCTGTCTCTACTAAAAATACAAAAATTGGGCTGGGCGCAGTGGCTCATGCCTATAATCCCAGCACTTTGGGAGTCCGAGGCGGGTGGATCACGAGGTCAAGAGATCGAGACCATCCTGGTCAACAAGGTGACACCCCGTCTCTACTAAAAATATAAAAATTAGCTGGGCATGGTGGTGTGCGCCTGTAGTCCCAGCTACTCGGGAGGCTGAGGCAGGAGAATTGCTTGAACCCAGAAGGTGGAGGTTGCGGTGAGTTGAGATCGTGCCATTGCACTCCAGTCTGGGTAACAACAGCGAAACTCCATCTCAAAAAAAAAAAAAATACAAAAATTAGCTGGCTGTGGTGGCATGCACCTGTGGGCCCAGCGACTTGGGAGGCTGGGGTGGCAGGAGGCAGAGGTTGCAGTGAGCCAAGATCATGCCACTGCACTCCAGCCTGGTGACAGAACAAGACTCTGTCTCCCCACCCAAAAAATAAAAAGAGACCAGAATTGAGAATGAGTTATAAGCCGGGCGCAGTGGCTCAAGCCTGTAATCCCAGCACTTTGGGAGACCGAGGCGGTTGATCACGAGGTCAAGAGATTGAGACCATCCTGGTCAACATGGTGAAACCCCGTCTCTACTGAAAATACAAAAAATTAGGTGGGCATGGTGGCACGTGCCTGTAGTCCCAGCTACTCGGGAGGCTGAGGCAGGAGAATTGCCTGAACCCAGGAGGCGGAGGTTGTGGTGAGCCAGAATCACACCATTGCACTCCAGCCTGGGTAACAAGAGCGAAACTCCGTCTCAAAAAACAAACAAAAAAAAACAACCTGTTGCCTATTGTATATCTGATATGTGATCCATTAGTTTGTTGGATTGTTAAATTAAGTTGAAGTGGTATAAGGTTTACTCCCTCTTTAACTTTTTTCTTGTTCAAATTTTAGGACCCTTCAAAGTTATACAAGAAAGCAGATGATGTTGCAGCCATTGAATGCCAATCTGAAGAAGTCATCCATCTTCATTCACAGGGAGAAAACAATCTTTTGTCTAAGAAGCTATCTCCAGTACACTCAGAAATGGCAGAGTATATTAACGCAACACCATCTCCTCTTGTTGGTAGCCGAGATCTTGATTTAAAGGACAGAGCATTACTTAATGGAGGAACTAGTGTAACAGAAAAGTTGGCACAGCTCATTGCTACCTGTCCTCCCTCCAAGTCTTCCAAGACAAAACTGAAGAAGTTAGGAACTGGCACTACAGCAGGATTGGTTAGCAAGGATTTGATCAGGAAAGCAGGTGTTGGCTCTGTAGCTGGAATAATACATAAGGACTTAATAAAAAAGCCAACTATCAGCACAGCAGTTGGATTGGTAACTAAAGATCCTGGGAAAAAGCCAGTGTTTAATGCAGCAGTAGGATTGGTCAATAAGGACTCTGTGAAAAAACTGGGAACTGGCACTACAGCGGTATTCATTAATAAAGACTTAGGCAAAAAGCCAGGAACTATCACTACAGTAGGACTGCTGAGCAAAGATCCAGGAAAGAAGCTAGGAATTGGTATTGTTCCAGGTTTAGTGAATAAAGAGTCTGGCAAGAAGTTAGGACTTGGCACTGTGGTTGGACTGGTTAATAAAGATTTGGGTAAGAAACTGGGTTCTACTGTTGGCCTAATGGCCAAAGACTGTGCAAAGAAGATCGTAGCAAGTTCAGCAATGGGATTGGTTAATAAGGACATTGGAAAGAAACTAGTGAGTTGTCCTTTGGCAGGCCTGGTCAGTAAAGATGCCATAAACCTTAAAGCCGAAGCACTGCTCCCCACTCAGGAACCACTTAAGGCTTCTTGTAGTACAAACATCAATAATCAGGAAAGTCAGGAACTTTCTGAATCCCTGAAAGACAGTGCCACCAGCAAAACTTTTGAAAAGAATGTTATACGGCAGAATAAAGAAAGCATATTGGAAAAGTTCTCAGTTCGAAAAGAAATCATTAATTTGGAGAAAGAAATGTTTAATGAAGGAACATGCATTCAGCAAGACAGTTTCTCATCCAGTGAAAGGGGATCTTATGAAACTTCAAAGCATGAAAAGCAACCTCCTGTATATTGCACTTCCCCAGACTTTCAAATGGGAGGTGCTTCTGATGTATCCACAGCTAAATCCCCTTTCAGTGCAGTAGGAGAAAGCAATCTCCCTTCCCCATCACCTACTGTATCTGTTAATCCTTTAACCAGAAGTCCCCCTGAAACTTCTTCACAGTTGACTCCTAATCCATTACTTTTAAGTTCTACTACAGAACTTATTGAAGACATTTCTGAATCTGTTGGAAAGAACCAGTTTACTTCTGAAAGTACCCACCTGAATGTTGGTCATAGGTCAGTGGGTCATAGCCTAAGTATTGAATGTAAAGGGATTGATAAAGAGGTAAATGATTCAAAAACTACCCATATAGATATTCCAAGAATAAGCTCTTCCCTCGGAAAAAAGCCAAGTTTGACTTCTGAATCCAGTATTCATACTATTACTCCTTCAGTTGTTAACTTCACTAGTTTATTTAGTAATAAGCCTTTTTTAAAACTGGGTGCAGTATCTACATCAGACAAACACTGCCAAGTTGCTGAAAGCCTAAGTACTAGTTTGCAGTCCAAACCATTAAAGAAAAGAAAAGGAAGAAAACCTCGGTGGACTAAAGTGGTGGCAAGAAGCACATGCCGGTCTCCAAAAGGGCTAGAATTAGAAAGATCAGAGCTTTTTAAAAATGTTTCATGTAGCTCACTATCAAATAGTAATTCTGAGCCAGTCAAGTTCATGAAAAACATTGGACCCCCTTCATTTGTAGATCATGACTTCCTTAAACGCCGATTGCCAAAGTTGAGCAAATCGACAGCACCATCTCTTGCTCTCTTAGCTGATAGTGAAAAACCATCTCATAAGTCTTTTGCTACTCACAAACTATCTTCCAGTATGTGTGTCTCTAGTGACCTTCTGTCTGATATTTATAAGCCTAAAAGAGGAAGGCCTAAATCTAAGGAGATGCCTCAACTAGAAGGGCCGCCTAAAAGGACTTTAAAAATCCCTGCGTCTAAAGTTTTTTCTTCTTTACAGTCTAAGGAAGAACAAGAACCCCCAATTTTACAGCCGGAAATTGAAATCCCTTCCTTCAAGCAAAGTCTGTCTGTGTCTCCTTTTCCAAAAAAGAGAGGCAGACCTAAGAGGCAAATGAGGTCACCAGTCAAGATGAAGCCACCTGTACTGTCAGTGGCTCCATTTGTTGCCACCGAAAGTCCAAGCAAGCTAGAATCTGAAAGTGACAACCATAGAAGTAGCAGTGATTTCTTTGAGAGCGAGGATCAACTTCAGGATCCAGATGACCTAGATGACAGTCATAGGCCAAGTATCTGTAGTATGAGTGACCTTGAGATGGAACCAGATAAAAAAATTACCAAGAGAAACAATGGACAATTAATGAAAACAATTATCCGCAAAATAAATAAAATGAAGACTTTAAAGAGAAAGAAACTGTTGAATCAGATTCTTTCAAGTTCTGTAGAATCAAGTAATAAAGGGAAAGTGCAATCCAAACTTCATAATACGGTATCAAGTCTTGCTGCCACATTTGGCTCTAAATTGGGCCAACAGATAAATGTCAGCAAGAAAGGAACCATTTACATAGGAAAGAGAAGAGGTCGCAAACCAAAAACTGTCTTAAATGGTATTCTTTCTGGTAGTCCTACTAGCCTTGCTGTTCTTGAGCAAACAGCTCAGCAGGCAACTGGGTCAGCATTAGGACAGATTCTTCCCCCATTACTGCCTTCATCTGCTAGTAGTTCTGAGATTCTTCCGTCACCTATTTGCTCTCAGTCTTCTGGGACTAGTGGAGGTCAGAGCCCTGTAAGTAGTGATGCAGGTTTTGTTGAACCCAGTTCAGTGCCATATTTGCATTTACACTCCAGACAGGGCAGTATGATTCAGACTCTTGCAATGAAGAAGGCCTCAAAGGGAAGGAGGCGGTTATCTCCTCCTACTTTGTTGCCAAATTCTCCTTCTCACTTGAGTGAACTCACATCTCTAAAAGAAGCTACTCCTTCCCCAATTAGTGAGTCTCATAGTGATGAGACCATTCCCAGTGATAGTGGAATTGGAACAGATAATAACAGCACATCAGATAGGGCAGAGAAATTTTGTGGGCAAAAAAAGAGGAGGCATTCTTTTGAGCATGTTTCTCTGATTCCCCCTGAAACCTCTACAGTTCTAAACAGTCTTAAAGAAAAACATAAACACAAATGTAAGCGCAGGAATCATGATTACCTCAGCTATGACAAGATGAAAAGGCAGAAACGAAAACGGAAAAAGAAATATCCTCAGCTTCGAAATAGACAGGATCCAGACTTTATTGCAGAGCTGGAGGAATTAATAAGTCGCCTAAGTGAAATTCGGATCACCCATCGAAGTCATCATTTTATCCCCCGAGATCTTCTGCCAACTATCTTTCGAATCAACTTTAATAGTTTCTATACACATCCTTCTTTCCCCTTAGACCCTTTGCACTACATTCGAAAACCTGACTTAAAAAAGAAAAGAGGGAGACCCCCTAAGATGAGGGAGGCAATGGCTGAAATGCCTTTTATGCACAGCCTTAGTTTTCCTCTTTCTAGTACTGGATTCTATCCATCTTATGGTATGCCTTATTCTCCTTCACCCCTTACAGCTGCTCCCATAGGACTAGGTTACTATGGAAGGTATCCTCCCACTCTTTATCCACCTCCTCCATCTCCTTCTTTCACCACTCCACTTCCACCTCCTTCCTATATGCACGCTGGTCATTTACTTCTCAATCCCACCAAATACCATAAGAAAAAGCATAAGCTACTTCGACAGGAGGCCTTTCTTACAACCAGCAGGACTCCCCTTCTTTCCATGAGTACGTACCCCAGCGTTCCTCCTGAGATGGCCTATGGCTGGATGGTTGAGCACAAACACAGGCACCGTCACAAACACAGAGAACACCGTTCTTCTGAACAACCCCAGGTTTCCATGGACACTGGCTCTTCTCGGTCTGTCTTGGAGTCTTTGAAGCGCTATCGATTTGGAAAGGATACTGTTGGAGAGCGATATAAACATAAGGAAAAGCACCGTTGTCACATGTCCTGCCCTCATCTCTCTCCTTCAAAAAGCTTAATAAACAGAGAGGAACAGTGGGTCCACCGAGAGCCTTCAGAATCTAGTCCATTGGCCTTGGGATTGCAGACACCTTTACAGATTGACTGTTCAGAAAGTTCTCCAAGTTTATCCCTTGGAGGATTCACTCCCAACTCTGAGCCAGCCAGCAGTGATGAACATACAAACCTTTTCACAAGTGCAATAGGCAGCTGCAGAGTTTCAAATCCTAACTCCAGTGGCCGGAAGAAATTAACGGACAGCCCTGGACTCTTTTCTGCACAGGACACTTCACTAAATCGGCCTCATAGAAAGGAGCCACTGCCTTCTAACGAAAGGGCAGTACAGACTTTGGCAGGTAAGAGGGTTATTTTATTGCCTGTTATTTGGTAGAGAAATAGGTTATTTTCCATGGGTGCCTGATAAATGTAGATGAACTTTTAATAGATAAACCTTTTTTTTAATAACTATATTTTGAAATCTCAGTAATCATTTTCCTTAGATTTGAGAAGATAAGGAATGTCTACATTATTTTTTTGTTTTGAGAAGAGGTATTGTCAAAAAGAAATACATGTAACTTTTGGAAACCACAAAAATTGTTTCTGTTTTTTTTTTTTTTTTTTAAGTCTTAAGGTTATACCAAAACTTTTTTTTTTTTTTTTAATGTTGGCAACCTATTACACAATTTTTTTTGTTTTGTTTTAATTGAGACAGAGTCTCGCTTTGTTGCCAGGCTGGAATGCAATGGCACGATCTCAGCTCACTGCAACCTTCGCCTCCTGGGTTCAAGCAATTCTCCTGCCTCAGCCTCCCTAGTAGAAGGGACTACAGGCGCGCGCCACCACACCCAGCTAATTATGCAGTTTTTTTCTTTTTTTATTTTTAAAAATGGGGTTTCACCCTGATGGCCAAGCTGGTCTTGAACTCCTGACCTCAGGTGATCCACTCACCTCGGCCTCCCAAAGTGCTAGGATTACAGATGTGAGCCACTGTGCCTGGCTCAGTTACACAGCTTTTATAAGGAGAAATGACTCATAGATCTGTTAGTAGTATGCAGGAGGTTTTTTTTTGGTCTGGAAGAGGTAAAAGGTAATGCTGGAAGGATTTTTAATGTATATTAATCCAGTGGTTATAAATGCTTCTTTGTTACAGGAAGAATATGTTACTAGTACTTTATGTCTTATAATAAAAATTCAAACATTGGACATTTTCATTCTTGTAAAATTTAACTGAATATTCATTGAGATAGACTTTATTTTGTAGAGTACCTTTTGATGTCTTCATAAAAACTGCTGCAATTAGATATAAAAAAGATATCTAGATGATGCATTTGTACATCTAGAAAAACTTGTACATCTTTTTCTATCTTAATTGTACATCTTTTAAGAATTGAGAAGCTAGAAAACAAAGAGTAAGCATTTGCCATTCGAATAAAATATTAGAAGTTCTTGTGAGAGATATTAAGCTTAAGAGTTTGTAAAATAACTCTAGGAAGTCCATAAATCCTCTGATGTTGTAAATAAAATTATGGGTATATATGTTTGTGTATTCTTTTAGCGATAATCTAGACAAATTTTATCAGATTTTCCAAGTAAATTCTATATACCACTGTATCCCCTCCTATATAATTCGATTAGTAGGGGTATTATGAAAAGTAGTCATACAGTAAGCTTGCTAATGTTAGTTACTATTTTTATTCCCCTAAAAGATTAAAAATTTGTGCATTAGGGAAAAGATAAATCTCTCAAATACAAAGAGTTTTTGTTCCTGATTTTTATTATTCATGAACTTTTGAAAAATAAAAACAGTGGAGAATTTGAGTGTTTCTTAGCTTTTAACAATATTTATTAATTGATTGATCTTTGAGACTCACTCTGTTGCCCAGGCTGGAGTGCAATGGCATGATCTCAGCTCACTGCAACCTCCACCTCCCTGGTTCAAGCGATTATCCTGCCTCAGCCTCCTGAGTAGCTGGGACTACAGACGTGTGGCACCTACACCCTGCTAACTTTTTTTATTTTTAGTAGAGACAGTGTTTCACCATGTTAGCCAGGACCGTCTTGAACTCCTGACCTTGTGATCTGCCCTTCTCGGCCTCCCAAAGTGCTGGGATTACAGGCATGAGTTGCCCAGCCAGTTTTTAACAATGAAAAGAGAGAGAAAGTCTTATGCTTAGGCTCAATCAACAAATAGCTTATTTAATCAGTAATAGTTGTTGAATACCAGGTATTCAACAGGTGTTCTACTTTTTGGACACTTACATAATAGTAAGGCACACAGGTTCATTAAGTCATGGAAATATTAGTAGAGAAGGTAGATAATAAAAAAATCACATTACATGTTAAAATTGTGATAAGGACTGTAAGAGAGAGAGAGTATAGCATGAAATGAGGAGACTAACTCAGAGAAGTCTTTCCTGAGAAAGTGACCCTAAACTGAGACCTGGTAGATGTGCAGCATTTAACTGAGTAAAGAGACTCACTCATTCCTTGTTCATTCATTTACTTGTTCATTTATTGAATTCCTAAAACATCCAGGACTATTCTATCACTGGCATGTAATATAGGAAACACCTGATACCTGACCTCATGATTTTCAGCTTAGTGAAGGAAGACAAATTATAGAGTAATAAGCAAATAAATAATGGTATGATTGAGAAAAATGCTATAAAAATATAATAGAGGGTTATGACAGAGATTTAACCCCTGGCAGAGGGGGATCTAATTAGTTACTTGTTATGGCTGAGGATAAAAAGTTGAGAGTCAAGGAATGAAAAGCCATAGTGAAGGTCAGGCGTGGTGGCTCACGCCTGTCGTCTTAGCACTTTGAGAGGCCGAGGTGGCCGGATCACTTGAGGTCAGGAGTTCGAGGCCAACCTGGCCAACACAGTGAAACCCCATCTCCATTAAAAATACAAAAATCAGCCGGGTATGGTAGTGCATGTCTATAGTCCCAGCTACTTGAGAGTCTGAGGCAGGAGAATCACTTGAACCTGGGAGGCCGAGGTTGCAGTGAGCTCAGATAAAGCCACTGCAACAGAGTGAGACTCTCCAAAAAAAAAAAAAAAAAAAAAAAAAAACCACAGTAAAGAACATGTTTTAAGATTCTCAGTTGGGAAGGAGTTTAGATATTAGATAAACTGAAAAAAGCCTCATTGTGGTGGGAGAGGAAATACAAGAGAGAATAGTGAGAAATGTGGCAAAAGAAGAAGCCAAACAATGTGTTAAAATTTTGGATTTTATATTAAGAGCAAAAGACAAAGGAGTATTGATTTTAGGTTTGCATTTTTAAATGATCATTTTAACTCCTGCATGAACACTGGATGGAGAGGATAAGAATAATTTGAAGGAAACTGGTTAGTAGGCAATTGCAGTAATTTAGATAACATAGTGGTGCTTAGATTAGGTTAGTGGCAGGCTTATTTATGAACATATAGGAAATTGCAGATAACATGCACTAAGAGATAGAAATTATTGGAAAAGTAGATTTAGAACACAAGTTTCGTTTCATTTTTTTTCTGTGCTGTTGTATTTTCTTTTTGAGGTAGGTTCTCACTCTGTCACCCAGGCTGGAGTACCGTGGCACGATCAGGGCTCACTACAACCTCTGCTTCCTGGGCCCAAGCTGTTTTCCAGCCTCAGCCTCCTGAGTAGCTGGGACTATAGGTGCAAGCCATCAACGCTCTGCTAATTTCTTTGTATTTTGTAGAGATGGGGTTTTGCCATGTTGCCCCATACTTGAGCCTAGGAGTTCGAGGCTGCAGTGAGCCGTGATTCTGCCACTTCACTCCAGTCTGGGCTGGCAGAGTGATACTCTGTCTCAAAAAAAAAAAAAAAAAAAGAAATACTACAATAAATAAAGGCATTAGTGTTCCAGGAAAAGGTGAAGATAGTTTGTGAGAAGGGGATATAAAGAAGGGTTGAAGTTGCTCAGCTATAGGCACAGAAGGATGTCATTGGTAGATAAATGTAGCAATGCCAGAGGTAGGTAGTTCTAGTTTATTGCACTTGTTTGTTTCTTTTGTACAAACATTGAGAGAAGCCACACAATAAAAACACTTGCAGAAAAGTCTGTTGCCAGTCTTTTCTGAGCCAAGAGGAAGAATGTGGGTGAAAGTACATTTTCAACAGAACTACATTGCTTATGTCTTTCTTCATTTAGTTTGTGTTAGTTTATGCTTCTTCAGCTGCTAATTTGTCCTGCAAAATATTTATGTGCTTTAAAAGTCATGTATTAACCAATACGACTTTCATATTCTGGTATCATTCTTGTATTCATCAATGATACAAGAGCTATTTAACTCTACAGAAACACATACGATACAAAACATACTATATACCTTTATAAATTTTCCTTGGGAGATAATATGGAGTGAAAAACAAACAGCCTTGGGTAGCTCTGAGGAACTGCAGTAAAGTAGTGGCTAAAAATCGTCAGCTTTTGGCCTACATTGATTCTTTGTGATGATCTCTACACTTTTTAAAAATTGCTCAAGCTAAAAGATCTAGAAATTTCACATAATATGTGGAATTCTGCTCTTAGAAATATTAGAACATCTAGCAACAATTAGGTCACATTTCCTGGATAATAGTAATGGCTGGGGCTCAATATTGGCATGCCCCTTTTCATTACTGCTTGTATTCTTTTGTTTGACACAGTCCTCATGGTTTTCTGTTGTGTGTTGTATCTGGCCCTCTTCAGCTATTTAAACAGGGAACATTTGAATTCGAGATCTCTAATTTAAGAGTTATGAGAAGGAGCTTATAAAGCATGAGGAAATTGAGGTGAAGGTGATATGAGATGACAGGTCAGGTTGTTGAATGTATCATCTTTTTTAAATTTTTATTTATTTTTTTGAGATACAGTCTCACTCTGTTGCTCAGGCTAGAGTGCAGTGGCGCAATCTTGGCTCACTGCAAAACCTGCCTTCCGGGTTCAAGCAATTCTCCTGCCTCAGCCTCCCAAGTAGCTGGGATTGCAGAAGTGCACCACCGCACCCGACTAATTTTAGTATTTTTAGTAGAGACGGGGTTTCACTATATTGGCCAGACTAGTCTCGAACTCCTGACCTTATCAGAACCACCTGCCTCAGCCTCCCCAAAGTACTGGGATTACAGGCGTGAGCCACCACACCTGGCTTTTTTTTTTTTCTTTGTAAAATAACTACAGAAACCACTAAGACCTCTCTGAAGTCACTGTTCTGACACTAGTTCTCTATCACCAATTAGATGTTGTACAATTTAGTTCAATTCTGAATACAGACTACCTGAAGCTAATGAAGACCTCACGTTAAGAGCAAAGTCCATCATGAGACTACCCTCTGCTTCAGATGCCAGTCACAAATTTTGGTGTTCCCAAGACATCCATACTTCTGCCTGGCCTGCTAAAAATTTGCCATTTCCAAAACCTCCTCAATTTTGGTAACTTGTTAAAAGAACTCACAGAACTTGTGAAAGCACTATAGTATGGGTACAGTTTTGTTACAAAGGATAGAGATCAAGAACAACTAATTGAAGAGATACATAGATAGAGCAGTGTTTGGTGCAAAAGGATCCACAGACTTCCATACCCTCCCCCTTGCAGAATCTGGGCACATTACCCTCCCAGCACGTCACTGTGTTCACCAACCCAGAAGCTCCACTTAACCTCAGTGTCCAGAGATTTTACTGGGGCTCTGTTATGTGGTCATGACTGATGAAGTCATTGACCATGTTTTTGAACTTAATCTTTAGTGCTTCTCCACTCCCAGGAGGTTGGGGTGACCCAAAGGTTCAGACCTTTAGTTATATGATTTCGTCTTTTTGGTCACCAGCTCCCATTTTGAAGTTGCCTCAGAAGTCATCTCGCTGCCATAACAAAGACATTCTTATCACTCAGGTAATTACAAGGGTTTTTGTTTTTTGTGGGTTTTTTTTTTTTTTTTTGAGATGCAGTCTTGCTCTGTCACTCAGGCTGGAGTGCAGTGGCATAATCTTGGCTTACTGCAACCTCTGCCTCCCAGGTTCAAACAATTATCCTTCCTCAGCCTCCTGAGTAGCTGGGATTACAGGTGCCTGCCAACATGTCTAGCTAATTTTTGTATTTTTAGTAGAGACGAGGTTTCACCGTGTTGATCAGGCTGGTCTTGAACTCCTGACCTCATGATCGCCTACCTTGGCCTCCCAAAGTGCTGGGATTACTGGCATGAGCCACCAAGTCCACCCCATTACAAAGGTTTTTGAAGCTCTGTGCCAGGAACCAGGGACAAAGACCAGCTATATTCTTTATTATATTGTAAGTCTACATTCTTAATTGATTTCTATCTTGGAATTGCTCCATTTTCTTCACAATTACTCTTGAGAAGTAGATAGACATGTGACTTGATTTTCTAACAGAAACTTAATATACTTTTTTCAGGTAGATGTGAAAATAGGTTTAGCTGTCTTAATTGAAACCAATTGAGGAAAATTTTTTAGTTAAGCAAAATACTAGATAAAAGTGTTAGTTCAGGCTCATATATCTTTTGTTTTGATCCCTTTGAAAGTCAGAACTGTTTTGGTTTAGGAGTATCTTATGTATTTGATTTTTGTTTTTAAGTATTCTCTTATGATGGTAGCTGTTCTTTTAGTAAACAATTATTTTGTGCCTGTTGTGTGCCAGGTGAAGGAACATGCTATAATTCCACCACTTTAGGAGGCCGAAGTGGGTGGATCATTTGAAGTCAGGAGTTCAAGATCAGCCTATCCCAACATGGTGAAACCCGGCCTCTAGTAAAAATACAAAAATTAGGCATGGTGGCATATGTCTGTAGTCCTACCTACTCAGGAGGCTGAGGCACAAGAGTCACTTGAACCCTGGAGGCAGAGGTTGTAGTGAGCCAAGATCGAGCCACTGCACTCCTGCCTGGGTGACAGAGCAAGACTCTGTCTCAGAAAAAAAAGAAAAAGAAAATCTCTGTCTTAAAGTCAATTTATAGTTTAGACGTGTATACAAATAGTGACAGTTTTTAATATTGACATATTCACAAGGCATTTTGGGGAGTAGAGAAGTGAGGGACTCACTTGAAAGGGCTTGGGAAGGAGGAAGGAGTTTTGAATTTAGCATGCAAAGAATAAGATGTGGCAACTGTTTCTTTTATAGAAATCAGCTTTGCAAGGACTTGGGGATGTGTTGCTGTGCTTAGTTAAGATTAATGGTTTGATATGGGACCCAAGAGATGGGACTGGAAAGATAGGCAGATCATAAAGCCCTTGTTTATATTAGTCTCCCAAGAGTGTGGAGTTTATAAGGAATGAGAAGTTAAGGGTTTTAAGATGGGAAATAATTTATTGAGATTGCATTGACAGCAGTGTGATAGATGGATTAGAAAAAGGAGATCAGATAGATCAGTTTGGAAACTGCTCCCACAAAATATTAGGAGGTTCTGATCCAAGGTAGTGATTAAGTGAAATGGGGTATGCAAAAGGATAAGGTTGGAAATAGATAATAGATTTGGATTTCAAGCCTGTTTTATAGGACAGATGGATCTGTAGTGCAAAGGATAGGTCCAACATGAAGATAATTATAGATATGTGATTATTAAGGCTATGAGAAGGAAAGACAGTATTTATGTTGAATAGTATTTATGGTGAATTCAGTGGGTTTATCAAAATAGTGGTCAAACCTAAAGATAATTTTAGATACATGATTATTAAGGCTATGAGAAGGAATGACAGTATTTATGGTGAATATGGTGGTTTTTTTAAAGTGAGTTTATAGTCAAGAGTGTTAAGTGTTAATGTGAGATTGGTTAGGTAAGTACTGAAAGTAGATAATTGGCTTTGGCAGTTAGGTTGTCTTGTGTCTGAGAGCCGTTATTTGTATAGTGGCAAATGCTAGGTTTCTGGAGGCTGAGGAATGGAAGTTAGGAAATGCAAACAATTAAAATTCTTACACCTTTACAATTTGCTATTTTTTTCTTCAGTGTTTTCTTTTGTAGCACTTCTGACTGGTTTATTATTTGCTTTTTCCTCATAATGACATTCTGTTATTCTATAGCATTCTGTTGAAGATGTAATTAAATTTTCTCAATCTGTGATGTCAGGTTGCTTTTTGAAGTATAAAAGTTTAAGAAATGCTTAACTACATGAGATTTTTAATTGATCTTCTCAGTCTTCAGTTGATTTTTTTCCATATATAAATTGAAGATAGATTCATTTTACATTTGGTATCATGTTAAAATGTTCCCAAAACTACCTACTGTATAATAGATATTACAATATTGTTGATCACCTTCAGGGTATTATTATCCTGAAATATCTCCCAGTGGTCAAAGTTGAGACAGTTTGAGCAACAAAATAAATATGAGAGTACTGGATTATAATCTAAAAAATAAAGTCAATATCTGTGAATCCATGTTGATATAAATAAATGATTGACTAAATAAATACTTGGCAGGAAAGGAGCAAAGTTTCTGTACAGAAAAATTCCAAATAACCTATGTAGATCACCCCTTTCAGGAGGGAGAATTTAATTTCCCTCTTCTTGAATATGGGCTGGACTGACTGACTGTTAAAGAACAGAGTATGAAGAGGGAAAAACAGTAACTTTACAGTGTAGAGGCCTGGCAGACAGCACCTTAACCAAGTTCAAGGTTCATTTCACCAGTGATAAGGCATGGTGATATCATGTACTCTCTGATAGAATGTGTTAAGTCTAACCAGAAAAAAAAAATAAGTAAAAAGTAATAAAGGGCATTCTACAAATACCTGACTAGTATTAAAAAGTATCATCACCTGAAAAAACAAGGAAACTCTGAGAAACTTTACAGAACAGAGAAGACTAAGGAGACATAACTAAATACAATGTGATATCCCAGATTGACACTGGAAAAAGGACATGAGTGGAAAAAAATTGGCAAAATCTAAATAAAGTCTGGAATTTTGTTAATAGTATTATTCCAATGTTGATTTCTTGGTTGTGACAAATGTACTGTAGTTATGTAAGATGTTAACGTTGGGGGATATTGGGTAAAGGATATATGAGAATTCTCTGTACTATCTTTGTAACTTTTATGTAAACCTAAAATTATTCCAGAATAAAGAGGTTTTTTTTAATAAAACAGAATACAAATTGTTAAGTAAAACATATCTCAAACTGATAATTCATGAAGGAAAAATAAAGATTATTTACTATTTGTATTGAGTGGATTCATCGTAAGTGTTGGTTGGGGGTAAAACAGGCATATTTGATAAATCATGTTGAGATAAATTTCAGGAAAAATAAAGGTACTCGAATTAGGGATGCTAGCATGTGTAGCCTCTAGCAAGATATTTAACCTTTCTTGTTTCAAAAATGGGGAATCAAACTGACTTTGAGCATTTTTAAAGTAAACTAGTATATTCACTGTAAAACTAAATCTTATGAAGCCTTAAAAGGAATAACAGTTCTAATCATTTTTGTAAATTAGGTACATGTGGTAGTTAGCTTATTTTTCTAACATACACTGTTCGGTACTGTTATAGGCTAACAGCTATAAAGTCAGCTTGATGTAAGTGAAATTATAGTAAAATTATACACTTAAATAAGGCCAGGTTTCCTGGTTATCAGTCCTGATAGTGATTCTATTTAATTTATGTATGTATGTTAAGTAGACATGAAATGGGTCTTAGGAGCAAGAGTTTCTGACCTGGAATGCCAGTTATTCCATCCCTGTTTTTCAGCATATATGACTCATGGCTGGCTACACATGACAGAACTTAGCACCTGAATTCTAAAACTGGCAGAGCAGTAGAATAGAGTATTTTCATTTAGCATTTATAGCTTACAAGTCATAGAATAAGCAAACAATGGGACATTATTATAAATGATTTACTGCATATAAGTTATATACATTCTTTGATGCATTCGGTGATGATGAATATTTTGTCCTCCAAGAGTAAGTGAGGATTAAATATTTTTTTTTGGAAAAAGAATATTCACTGTAAAAGCATATAGATTGGAGCAAAGAATACTGAGTTTTGTTTTCTCTTTAACTGAAGGATATAAACATTGATCAGAATATACTAATTTCAAACAATTTCTCTAGTGCTGTGTATAAGACAGACCTATGCAAAAATAAGTTCAAATGTTCAATAGCAGGGTGGGGTTACTATAGGTGACAGTACTATATTGTGTGTTTCAAAAACTGCTAGATGAAAGGACTTGAAATGTTCCTGACACATAGGAATCATAAATATGCAAGGTGATGGATACCGGAAATACTCTGACTTGATTCTTTTTTGTTTGTTTTTGTTTATGTCTGATTTGATGCTTATACATTCTATGCATGTAACAAAGTATCACATGTACCCCATAAATATATACTATTATTATATATCAATTTTAAAAAGAAATTTAAAACATGATAGAAAAAAGGTCTGTCTATAAATGAAACATGAACAGATAGAGATGAAAGCGGAAAATTGATTGTGGATGTGGTTAGTGCAGTTTATGGGAATTTCCAGAAGAATTCCATTTCAGTGAATGATGTGATTTGGGCATTATGAAATATAGCCTAATTAGAGAGAGAAAAACACAGACTTTTTAGCTTCAAAATCGCCAGCACAGGCTCTGAGTCATACTCTCTTGTAGTGCATCTAGTTGGTGTGTCAGATAAAATGTATTGCTTTCTGTGAGTGTATTTCCCACAATTGAAAACAGCTGTTTTTATTGTGGACCCAGCGTTTATCTTAGCATTCAGCTCCTTCACAAGAAAGTTCCAAGGCGGCTATGAACTGTGAACTATACCAAAGGATTCAGAACTTGAATCTGGGAGCACAAACTTGATTAGAAGTTCTCGAATAATTTAGTATATTATGTTCATATTCTTTTACTATGGTAGCCATTTTTATTACAACCAATTTTGGTTCAGTCATTGTTTAACACACATTCCCAAATAGCTTTGACTTATAAATAATGAAAGAAGAAGAATATGCCGGGCGCGGTCGCTCAAGCCTGTAATCCCAGCACTTTGGGAGGCCGAGGTGGGTGGATAACGAGGTCAAGAGATCGAGACCATCCTGGTCAAAATGGTGAAACCCGATCTCTACTAAAGATACAAAAAATTAACTGGGCATGGTGGCGCGTGCCTGTAATCCCAGCTACTCAGGAGGCTGAGGCAGGAGAATTGCCTGAACCCAGGAGGCGGAGGTTGAGGTGAGCCGAGATCGCGCCATTGCACTCCAGCCTGGGTAACAAAAACGAAACTCCGTCTCAAAAAAAAAAAAAAAAATATATATATATATATATATATATATTTTAAAACTAAACTTTCATAACATGATTTAATTTTGGTGGGAAGGAAC
>CAUYOR010034204.1:0-23998 GCA_963573925.1 Callimico goeldii
TCTCCCTTCCTTCCTTCCTTCCTTCCTTCCTTCCTTCCTTCCTTCCTTCCTTCATCCCTTCCTTCCTCCCTACTGTCCTCCTTCCCTCCCATCCAGCCTTACTCCCCCCCCCCCCCCCAAAAAAAAACAAACAAAAAAAAAAAAATGTAGAATGATTTATCAGTAGACTGTAAATAATCCTAACAACTGGACTGTCTAGCTTTGTAGCCGCTACTCACATCTCAGTTTTCTAATGGCCCATTTATAAAACATTTAAAAATATACCTTCTGATAAAATCATTGGTCCAATCGATTCATTATAATTATATTTTTATAAGTAGAGTCTCCATGCATTCTAATAAAATGCCACATAACACTGACATCGTGTCTTAAGTCATGTAATATAAAACTTCCCAGCTGCTTATAGCTATCTGTTAGAAAAGGGGAGGGAAGTCCTCCTTTATAAATTTCAATCTTCTGAAGAAGTATAGTAGGACTACTGTAAAAGTGATATCTAAGTTCTAGTTTAGACAGTAAAATCACACCAAGTAAAGGTGGCCATACTCACTCATTGGGGGTGCCCTTCTGGCCACAAAAGTGACCCTGGCTGTCTGTAGGATAGGCCGCTCTTCTGGGGTCCCCATGTACCCAGGCTGTAGGAACAAGGACAAAAATGCTATCAGCAAGAGCTGGCAAAAGACTTGATTTGAGATATTAAAATGCGTCACTGCAACACACTAACCTCTTCCCTCAGTCACAGAAGATTATTGATTTTCTTCAAAGAGTAATTTCTTAATGAAAAGTAAAATAAAATATGGATGAACCAGTCAGAAAGCACATTTCTCTTTTTCTCTCAGGGTCCTAGCCAAAACATGAGGTAATGCACTTAGGAAATGACATTTATTAAAATGTGAATTAGAGGGCACACAATACAAGCTCAGTTGGCTAGAAGTCACTTTTTCTAAGGTTCAAAACAAAATGACCTCATAGCAGACCTAATACATTTACAGTAAATAATGTGATGTAATACTTTTGGGCTATGCATAAGTGAAGACCATTAAAAAATTCAAAGCAATGAAACCATAATGCCCAATTCAAATTTATGATTCGGCATGGCATTATAAAGGCAAACAATAGCAACTGTGGAGGCAATATGTAATAAAGATTTACCATAAGTGTTGTCTGATAATCTCAGAGCTTAATAGAAATATCAAGTAATCTCAAACTTCATGAAAATTAAGGACTTAATTTTCTATGAAGATGATGGGCTCAAACACATGACCCTAATTTTTTAAGAATTACAAACTTAACTTGACAGATAGACCATAGGACCACAGAGAGTAACATACATCAGGCCAATTAGGAAATGCTCTCTAATGTTAGTTGAATATTTCTGACTTCTCCAATTTGACTAACACAGTTCCTCAAACTCCGGGAAGTGCACTGGTCATCTAATGCTTGCCTCTGAATATGGAAACATATCTCTTTGTCCTTTGCTTCCTTTAACATTTGCCCAGCTATCTCCTTCCTCACATTTATTGGATTTGACATTTCACGTTATAATTCAATCACCCTTATGTATATGGCCTGTGTGACTTGGGAAGATAAAAAAAAAATCAATTCCAAATGAGAATTTTAATATGAAAGAAAAATTTTTCTCAGTAATTTTTCTCATTAATCTAAGCCTTTCTTTTTAGTATCTAAGCACTGACAAAGGTCCCCTTTGTCTAATTCTTTCTCCAATGTCATAGAGGCCAAATTGGTTTCATCTTCTAATACTTTCTTATGAAATCTGACTCATTCGGGTAACTCTCAGCTGCCATATCTTCCTGTCTCTATTTCCCAGAATAAAGAAAGTAGACTACAAATAAGGCATTTAAATAACGAAGTATTCAATGTATGATGTCTCCAGACTCTGTTTTATTACATTCTGCTTCTACTTCTTAGTTTGTCATGTTTTGGCTAAACCTAAGAGATTTAATTTTACCTGACTGTTTTTCTGTAATAAGTTTTCAAAGCTTTATTCCAAAATGTCTTATTTTTTCTATACATTAATTCAGAAATGAGTACCCAAAGCATTTGGATTGCTAGATTTTCCCTGAGTGAGTCACTTAATTATTTTGAGTCTTGACTTTCTAATTTGTTACTGCAAAATGAGTATAATAAAACCCAATCCCACAAGAATGTTGAAAATATAAAAAGATAATGAAAGTAGAATGACTAACATGGTGTTTGGCATACAATATAGACTCAGTAATATTAGTTCTTGTCTTATTTGGGTTTCCCCAAAAGCAAAATCTAAGACAAGAACTTTGATGCAGGTGGTTTATCTGGGAAGTTTAAGTGGGTATGTGGGAAGGTGAGATGGAAGAGAGTTTTATTCCAGGAAGGGAAGTTTTATTCTAGGAAGCTGAAGTGGGTATGAGGGAGGAGAGACAGAAGGCAACAAAGCCAAGTAAGTGAATATTAATGAGTGGAATACTGCTGTGGGCAGCTGGGGCTCCATTCCACTGGGAAACTTCTGCAGAACCATGTGGAACATGCCTGTCGGTGCAAATTGTAAAACTGCCCACCACAGCTGCAAAAAAAACTCAGGTGTGTCAAGAGAAAGCAGGGTCAGGTATCCACAGCATCTGCTATTGTTTTTGTTCCCTTATTCATCATAAATTAATTAGCTAAAGAATTTAGTAAATGACTTCCCATACTGGAAGTCATACCAATGTGAATTTATGTTAGAGTTCTCAAGAAATACACGAAAAAGGGAGAATAAGGTTTTGTAGACGATTTAGAAAACAGGTGAGACTTGAGAAAGACTTTGAAAAATGATTAGGATGTGGACATGTGGCTGGAAGTAGGAAAGGATTTATAGATTGAGGAAATAGTAATAATAAGAGCTTTCATTTATTAATTGCTCACGGTGTGACATGCTGTGCTAACTTGATTACACCCATTGTCTCAGTTGAGGCTCAGAGTAAACCTAAAGGTAGGTATTACTTTCACCTGAATTGTATAGATGCAGCTCAGAGTTTAATTTACTGCTAAAAATCACACAGCTTTAAGTGAAATAAACAAGGTGGAAACTCATGTTTGTTGCTTGCTTTCTATAGCCTGTGGTTTTAACCACCAAACTAGAAAGGTGATAATGCTTCCTGTGAAAGGATAGAGTAGGAATGAGCTTGTTAACAGGGGTAAAACAAGGACATCAGCTAAATAAGGATCAGCAAAATGCTCATAACGGAGGAAAAGAAATGACAGACAATTTTAGAGCTTTTGCCATTTGGGGAGAAAACTTCATACTTGTTGCAGGGAGTGAGGATGGAGAGGGAGCGTATCTGATTGGGAGGGATCTGAGGGTCCAGAGATAAAGGAGAGGGATGAAGATGGAAGTGTCAAGAGAGGAATTCTCCTTCTTGACTTTCTAGTTTTGAATTGTAGCAGGTGGTTGTGTTTACTGAGTTGCTGCCACACCTCTCCACACAGCCTCTGGCACAGAAGTTGTGCTGCAGATGGTCTGTGTTTGAGCTGAAACATAAAGACTTTGAGCTGAGGGAGGAAAAAAAGGAGATGGGCAGTAGCCATTATTTTGTCCCTTTTTATAAATTAGGGAGCTTCTGACATTTTATTCCGTTTCTTGGAATTTTTTAATTCATGGAACATACAGAACTGTGCTGTCCAATATGGTACAGACACTATCTACAGGTCTATTCAGCACTTGAAATGGCTTATCCAAATTGGAACATACTGTAAATGTAAAATACACATCATATTTTAAAGACATTATAAACAACAACAAAGAAAATCTTAATTTTTATATTGGTTACATTTTTAAATAATATATAGCATTTAAGTAAAGAAAATACATTGTTATTAAAATTAATTTCATCTGTTTCTTTTTTAATGCTCTTAAATGTAGCTATCAGAAAATGTAATCTTACACATGTAATTCACTTTATGTTTCTCCTTGACAGATCTGTTCTAGTAGAAAGAACAGTGTTAAGGGCTTCTTACATAAGGTGACTAAGAGTGCTGTAACATCACCAGTTTGTACGATAGTCATTCTCAAGCACATCATATGCAACATATCCTTTTCATAATAAATATTTTACAATGCCCCTTGTACAATCTTGAAATAATAGTCACAGATAACATAACTCAGCCACACTCATAATTTCCTTTAAAAAGTCAATAAAATATCCTATGTAATACAAATTAGAAATAATAAAAAGTAATTTGTAATTAAATAGTATGCACATTAATATGCACATGCTTAAATGTGACTACACTAGAAGACATGTGAGTAGTCAAGTGCTTACACCTATAGCTAGAATCACCAAATGTAGCAGCTTTAAGTGCAGGAGGATATATCTATATTGAACAGGAAAATCAAATACAAGTGTTTTTAATGATATGATTTTCCTAAATGAACAAATTTTAGTAAATTCTAACAACAAAAAAGTAGAATCTTCTTTCAAATTCCCTTGGTACTTATTAAAGTCATGCAAAAATAACTTTTGTTATTTTATTTATTTTTATATTTTTATTGATATAGTTGTACATATTTTAATGGACATGATATTTTGATACATGTATGCAATGTTTAATGATTACATCAGGATAATTGAAGTATCTATCACCTTGAACATTTTTCTTTTTTTTTTTTTTTGAGACCAAATTTCACTCTTGTTGCCCAGGCTGGAGTACAATGGCATGATCTCAGTTCACCATAATCTCTGCTTCCTGGGTTCACAGATTCTCCTGCCTCAGTCTCCCAAGTAGCTGGGATTACAGGAATGCATTACCACACCCAGCTAATTTTGTATTTTTAGTAGAGATGGGATTTTCTCTGTGTTGGTCAGGCTGGTCTCGACCCCCTGACCTCAGGTGATCTGCCCGCCTTGGCCTCCCAAAGGGATTATAGGCGTGAGCCACTGTGCTCAGCCTGAAGGTTTTTCTTTGTGTTGGGAACACTACAATTCTTGTCTTCAAGCTATTTTGAAATATACAATAAATTACTGTTAACTACAGTTTTCCCACACTGTCAGATACTAAAATTTATTCTTTTGAATGGCATATTTGTACTCATTAACCAGCTTCTCTTCATCGCTTCCTCCCTCATTCCCTTTCCAGCCCCTGCTAACCACTATTCTACTCTCTGCCTTCATGAGATCCATGTTTTTAAGCTTTTGTAATCTCAGAACAGAATTTCTAGATTCACATATGTGAAAACAGTTTTCATCTACATCATTAGGACATGGGAAAGTCAGGCAGAAAGTGAGGTGTAGAAGTAAGCCACCTTGAAGGTGACTTACTCCACCTGACTCAAGCCTCCAGTTGACTGCAGCCTTGGTTTTCATCATGACCACAACTTCATAAAAAACCTGGAACCAGAACCACCCAACCAAGCCATTTCCACATTTCTGACCATGGAAATTGTGAAATAAGAAATATTTGTTTTTTGAGTTACAAATTTTTAGGGTAATTTACAATGCAGCAATAGATAATAATTTATTATTTAGTTTCTAAAAATCTTTTATTCAGAATTTATCTTATAGCTAAATTTTTTACCCTTTGGCTTATATTTTGAATTAATGTATAGTATCCCCAAACAGTTTTCTTTTTTTTAACTTATAAAGTGTATTTTTATATGTATGTATGTATATATGTATGTATGTATTTTTATTTCAATAGGTTTTGGGGGAATGAGCAGTGTTCGGTTACACGGATAAATCCTTTAGTGGTGATTTCTAAGTTTTTGGTGCACCTGAGCTGTGTATATTCTACCCAATGTGTAGTCTTTTATCTCTCAACTCCTCCCTCTTTTTCCCTAGAGTCCTCAAAGTATGTTGTCTCATTTATATGCCTTTGCATCCTCATAGCTTAGCTTCCAACTATAAGTGAAAATATATGATGTTCGGTTTGGCATTCCTGAGTTACTTCTCTTTGAATGATGGTCTCCAATTCCATCCAAGTTGCTGCAAATGCCATTATTTCATTCCTTGTTATAGCTGAATAGTAGTCCACATTATATATAAAACACCTTCTATTTATCCATGTTGATTGATAGGCATTTGAGCTAGTTCCATGTGATATGGTGTGGACCTGTGTCTCCACTAAAATCTCATCTTGAATTGTAATCTGCATTATAATCCTCACGTGCTGGTGGAGGGATCCTGTGGGAGGTGATGAGATCATGGGGGCAGTTTCACCATGCTGTTCTCATGACAGTGAGTGAGTTCTCATAAGATCTGATGGTTTTATAACTCTGCATGTCTCCTTCCTGCCTCCATGTGAAGAAAGATGCATTTGCTTCTCCTTCTGCTGTGATTGTAAATTTCCTGAGACCTGCCCAGCGATGCTGAACTGTGAATCAATTAAGCCTCTTTCCTTTATAAATTACCCAGTCTTGGGTGTGATCTTTTTAGCAGCAGAGAACAGAATAATACAGTAAATTGGTACCAGGAGTGGGGTGCTACTATAAAGATACCCAAAAAATGTGAAAGTGACTTTGGAACTGTGTAATAGGCAGAGGTTGGAACAGTTTGGAGCATTCAGAAGAAGACAGAAAAATATGGGGCAGTTTGGAACTTCCTAGAGACTTGGAGGGCTCAGAAGACAGGTAGATGTGGGAAAGTTTGGAACTATTTAGAGATTTGTTGAATGGCTTTGACCAAAGTGCTGGTAGTGATATTGACAATGAAATCCAACCTGAGATGATCTCAGATGGAGATGAGGAACTTCTTGGGAACTGGAGCAAGATGACTCTTGCTCCACTTTAGCAAAATGCTATGCATTTTGCTCCTGCCCTAGAGATCTGTGGAACTTTGAACTTGAGAGAGATGATTTAGGGTATCTGCTGGAAGAAATTGCTAAGCAGCAAAACTTTCAAGAGGATGCGAAGCACAAAAGTTTGGAAAATTTGCAGCCTGACAATGCAATAGAAAAGAAAAACTCTTTTTCTGGGGAGAAACTCAAGCCTGCTGCAGTCATCAAGCAGCCAGATGTTAATCACCAAGATAACGGGAAAAATGTCTCCAGGGCCTGTCAAAGACCTTTAAGGCAGCCCCTCTGATCTCATGCTCAAACCCTAAGAGGGAAAATGGTTTTCTGGGCTGGGTCCAGGGCCTTCCCTGCTGTGTTCAGCCTAAGGACTCTGTGCCCTGCATCCTAGCCACTCCAGCTATGGCTAAAAGGGGGTAGAGTATAGCTCAGACCATTGCTACATAAGGTTAAAGTCCCAAGCCTTGGCAGCTTCGATATGGTGTTGGTCCTGTGGGTAAACAGAAGACACGAATTAAGGTTTGGGACCCTTCATCTAGATTTCAGAGGATATATGGAAATGCCTGGATGTCCAGGCAGAAGTTGGCTTCATGTGTGGAAACCTCATGGAGAACGTCTGCTAGGGCAGTGCAGAAGGGAAATACGAAGTCAGAATCCCCACAAATAATTCCTGCTGGGGCACTGCCTAGTGGAACTGTGAGAAGAGGCCCACCATCCTCCAAATCCCAGAATGATAGGTCCACTAACAGCTTGCATAAGGCAACTAGAAAAGGCACAGACACTCAATACCAACCAGTGGAAACAGCTGGGAAGGTGGCTATACCCTGCAAAATCATAGGGGTTGAACTTCCCAAGACCATGGAAGCCCAACTCTTGCATCAGCATGAGCTGGATGTGAGACATAGAATCAAAGGAGATCATACTTTTGAAACTTTAAGGTTTAATGACTGCCGTAGTGGATTTCAGACTTGCATGGGACCTATAGCCCTTTGTTTTGGCCAATTTCTTATATTTGGAATGGGTGTATTTACCCAATGCCTGTATCCCCATTATATCTAGGAAGTAACTAACTTGCTTTTGATTTTACAGGCTTACAGGCAGAAGGAACTTGCCTTGTCTCATATGAGACTTTGGACTTGGACTTTTGGGTTTATGTTGAAATTTGTTAAGATTTTAAGGAACTGTTTAAAAGGCATAATTGTATTTTGAAAGTGAGAAGCACATAAGATTTGGGAGGGGCTGGGGTAAAATAATATGGTCTGGCTCTGTGTTCCTACCAAAATCTCATCTTGAATTATAATTGAATGTAATCCCCATGTGTTGTGGGAGGAACCTCATGGAAAGTCACTAGATCATGGATGCAGTTCCCCTGTGCTGTTCTTGTGATAGTGAACAACAAGTGAACCATACAGACCATGAGAACTAACAGTTTTATAAGGGGCTTTTCCCCTCTTTGCTCTGCACTTCTTCATGCCATCATGTGAAGAAGAATGCTTGCTTCCCCTTCCACCATGATTATAAGTTTCCTGAGGCCTCCCAGCCATGCTGAACTGTGAGTCAATTTTTCTTTCCTTTATAAATTACCCAATCTCAGGTATGTTTCTATTAGCAATGTAAGAGTGGACTAATACACCATATTTTTGCATTTGCGAATCAAGCAACCGTAAATATGCATCAGTTCTGGTAGTATAGGAAGGATACAAGTTTCCCCTAGAATTGCATGGATAAGTATTCAGGTTTCTCAGGAGCTGGGCAGGACCGTGGAGCTTCCAAGAGATTATGTCCTTTGTCTTCAAAGGTTTTCAGCTGTCTCACAGAGCCTGCAGCAGCAAGTCCAAAACAAACTTTTATGCTTGAAGGAAATAGTTTCACCATCTTCTTTTTTCAAATTAAATATTCATAATAATTAGAAAATACACTTTTTAATTTATTATGTGTTAAGCTTATACCTACAGTTTCTAGGATTTTGTATTTTTCAGTCCTTACTATATGATTTAACACATGGACCCTAAATTTGATTTAAAATATTCCTTAAGGCCTAAACTATTACACAGTATCTGATATTTATTTACCTTAGTTCTTAAAGTAAACATGAAAAGCTTTATATTTAAATTCCAGTCTAGAATATGATCAAACTCCCTTTCATTCATTCACACTGAATTGTCAATTGTCACATTTCTTTTTATTCAGTCATTCATTCATTGAATAAATGATATAGACACACATAAGCTCTACAGATATAGAGATGAATACATCTCATATTTAGTATAATACTATTTCTTAACACATTCTTCCCAATGAAAGTATATATGATGCTGATTGGCAGTGCAGAGGGAAGCTAGGTTCTGAAGATTGTCAGTATATTCTCTCAAGTTCAACCAAGTCATGTCCTCAATTTCAGTTGCTCTTGAAGTTGTTGTCTCTATGCTAGAACAAATAAAAGCAGCCTCTGTCACCTTGGCTGCAGCAACAGATCTAACAAATGCTTTCTCCTTTTTCTAATAAGTAGAGAACCTTAGGGGCATTTGCTTTTACCTGGCTAGGATAGTACTGCATCTTCACTTTCTTCCCTCAAGGCTATATGACCTTCTAGCTCTTTGCCACAATTTAGTCCACAGGGTTTTGGTAATAACCTTACTCCACAGGATACCACACAGATTCCTTACATTCATTGCATCATGCTGATAAGATCTGGGGAACAGTTGTTAGCATACAATCTTGATGCCTTATAAAGACACATGTGTGCTGTTGAGTAGGAGAAAAATCTCATGACAATATCGGGGTCTTCCACCTCAGTAAAGTTTCTGAGGGATCCAGTAGTTACATCTTCTCCAAAGTGAAAGATAAGTTACTGCAGCTTACATTTTCTGCAATTAAAAGGGGGGCAAGACTAGTTGTCAGATTTGAGTAGAGCTCAGAGAAATAAAATACTTTTCAGATAATCCAGGCTACTGTACAAACAGGTATGCCACTGGGTCTAAAATACTTGTTGGAGAGCAAGATACTTTATGAGGCCTGAATAGAGTTAAATAAAGAAAATATTCATAAAGGTATGAACAGAGTAAAGGGAAATAAGCAGGAGTTTATGTAGAACCCAGAGATTGGCACCAATAGGGAGCCATTTCCACCCTAGGCCTGAAGAGGCACAGGAAGAGTAACCCAAATCCAGGAGAAGAAGCTAAACAGAGAGAGCTCACTGACAGCACTGACAGGAGCAGGAGCCTTAGGCAGAGAGCCAACCTGTTATGACCCATCAACAAGAGAGCCAGAGGAAGAAATTCTACAAACTCATACTCCTACGCTCCAATCTCACCAAATTAGAAGCAGATGACAAGAGAGCCATTTGGTGTAATCCATAAATGCCAGCTTCCCAGGGGACAGAGCAGGATGAGGAGAATAAGGAATAGATTTGGAGAGGAAAATGAAAAATGCCCATCCCATATTCCAAACAAGTGATCAGCCTATTCAAGAGTGGGACTTCATCTATATACAGCAAGACATTCAGCACTTCATTTAAAAACTATACAAGGTTTTCAGACTTTCTTTAATCAGAATTCACTGCCACATGAAACAGCAACAGTAAAAAGAAGGAAGACACACCTAAATTTCAAAGTCTATGAATTGGAAGGAAAGTAAGATGTAAAAGATGGGACAAAGAATATCCTTAAAACAGATTTATAAAAAATAGACACAGAATTGAAGACCACAGAAAACAGCCAAATTACCAAGAAATGAAAGTAGGCTTTTTATAACACCTGTTTTTTTGTTTGTTTGTTTTTTAGCATTTTACTTTTTGCTGATTACTTTAATATACTTATTTTTCCTGATTATTTTAAATAGATGTTAGACCACCACTATTCAATATTTTATTGAAGATTTTAATTGACATTAGCAGACAGATTTTTGTTTTCATTTTTTAGGTAAGGAAGTAGGTGAAATAATGACAGGAGTTTACGGTTTTTTTCCTTCATTCATTGTACAAATAATTTCTTTATTCATTCATTCTACAAATATTTTTTGAGTCCCTCCTCATTGTCAGCACCAAGCTAGACCCTGGGAATACAATGGGCCCTTGCTCTCCCAAAGCCTACAGTCTGTTGGGAGAAATAGATTTCAATGAATTAACTGCACAAATATAAAATTCCAATTCTGACAAGTGCTACAAAGGAGCAATATGTGGCATGAAAAGCATGATTCTTAAAGGCAAATGATCAAATAAGGGAGGTCAGGGATGATGTCTCTGAAGAAAAGATGCAGGAGCTGAGACCTCAAAAATGAAAAGAGGCCCAAGAGGCTTCCAGTACACGAACAACATGGATAAAGGGCCTGTGAGGGGTGGTAGTGTGATGGGTACTGAGGACAGAAAGGAGACCAGTGTGGTGCTTACACAGAAAGCAGCATGAAGTGTAGTTTCAGATATGGATGGAGAGGTAACATCTTAGGATTTTCTATAATGAACTACAGGGAGATTTTTTTAGATGTCAGTGTCAGCTGTGAATTCCATGGTAGAGGTTCTGTTCTGGTAGGTCCTTGTCTTCCTATTCAAATTTTCTTGGAAGAGGTCTAGGCCACCACCTATTCAGTGTTTCTGGTCTTGGTCTTTACTTGCTTAACTGTGGTTTTGTAATTGGCCACATCTTTTTACTTTATATGAAGCAGCTCTCAGAGTTCCAAAAAATTGATGCAATTTGTATTATATAATTGATGTATTATATCTGAAAATGTTACACTTAATACTCATTAACATCTACTAGTAAAAAAAAAAAAAAACACTTTTTGAGAGACCCATGAAATCCTTTGAGGTTTTTCTGGCCAAATAATGAAACATTCTCTAAAATAATTTTATTTACTCCATAGTTCAAGCGTTAACTGAAGGAAAGAAAACCAACTACTTAGGTGTGGATTATAATAAAGAACTCACTCCCCTTTTTAGTCTGTACATAATAGAGGCTAATTTTTTAATTACTGAAAATTAACAATGACACTGCAGCAAAGTAACCCATATCAGTCTCAGAGGGGCAAGACTGAAGATAATAGATTGATGATCTTTGACTGCAGAAGAATACCTGCCTTTCATTTATATCCACAGTGTTCTTGGATACTCGCTGGGTTTTTTTTGTTGTTGTTGTTGATTTGTTTAAGATGGAGTTTTGCTCTTGTTACCCAGGCTGGAGTGCAATGGCGCGATCTCGGCTCACAGCAATCTCCGCCTCCTGGGTTCAGGCAATTCTCCTGCCTCAGCCTTCTGAGTAGCTGGAATTACAGGCACGCGCCACTATGCCCAGCTAATTTTTTGTATTTTTAGTAGACGGGGTTTCACCATGTTGACCAGGATGGTCTCGATCTCTTGACCTCGTGATCCACCCACCTCGGCCTCCCAAAGTGCTGGGATTACAGGCATGAGCCACCGTGCTGTTTTAAACCTAACTTAGTGTGGAATTAAAAGAGGTGGGAGGAAAAGGAGGAAGGGAAAAGCATTGGATGAGGCTCATGGGGTTCTGGTCTGCCCCCTCTCTCAGTAACCTTCATTACTTAATCCTCATTCATTGTCTTTATTAAATAAAATGCAGTATACTACAGTGTTCAAGAGCACAGGCTCTAGAATTAAACCACCTGGGTTATGTTGGTGGATAAAACCAATACAAATTTGGCTCAATCATCTTTTTTCTTCATTATCTCATTGCTTTAGAATAACTTTAAAACACCACTTTAAGTGAACCTGACTCACATTTGTGCATGTGCACATGTGTGTCTGTGTGTATAAAAGAGAAAGAGAAGAGAGAAGAGAAATGATTTGCAAAAGAATTCTATTAGCGAAATTCATAGCAGATAACCAAAGATTGGTAAGAGATGGTGAAAAATTTATTTAGGCAAATTATCCTTTCACTTATATCAAGGAAATGCATGTTTCCTAAGTACCAGGAGCCAGCATTATTATCTAACATTGTCTCTCATTTTCAAACATTTGCAAAGCATGTTCTTGTTGTGCTCTAGGGTTGAGTCAGAAGTTGCAGTCACTTAAAAGCCTTCTGTCAAGGAGAAAATGTGATTAGACCAACTGCTTGCACTGACACTTAAAAATTAACTGCAAATCTGTTTGGGGCAGGAAAGGCATTCCCTAAACACTTGCTGGTTGGGAATGTTGGCTTTCAAATCATTACTTTGTATCCCTTAAAGGTACATTTTAACTGTTTTAATATGTGAAGAACAGGCCTGCCAAATTGTGCTTATGGCTTTTTAACACAAGCAATTTACAAATGCAATGAAGCAGATAATAGGACACATGATACCGAATTTGAAAATCTGTGTTGATGACATCGCTGCTATAGAAACATTTTTAGAAGCAGCCCTGTATCCTGTTGCTTAGATAAGAAAAATGTTGTTTATCTTTTCACAGGTGGCCTCTTCCATCCAATGGTGAGTTTAGGGTCATGTCCTTGAAACCAGTTCAGTCCCTCTCATGATAACAATACTCCACTTAAAATCATCTAGAATGCATGCATTCAACAAAATAAAGCAAACAGTAAAAAACTCACTCAATACTAAAAAATCTGCCCAAGTAATAGTGAAAATTAAATGCTTCCTTTTTAAAATGAAGACTTCCAAAATAAAAGGAAGTATAGGTTTGTAATTTGATTTGTAAACATTTATATATTTGTAAAGAATGCAAAAGGACATTTAATACTGATTCTGGTTATAAATATAAGGATAAATTTTTCATTAAGAAAAGTTTATTAGAATAATTTAAAAATCAATAGAACTGGAATTTTTAAAAATTCTTACTTTTCAATTGAGAGATATGATTTTACTTGACTAAAACAATGTTTCCAAGCTGTGTTCTGATAGGCTCACTCTAGTTCCAAAGTAGATTAACAGCACAGTGTAATTTCCTGTTATAGTCATTCCCAATTGCCAATTTCCTCTTGCAGTGAATATTGTGGTCATACCACCAAGCTCCCAAATTAGAACAACAGGATGTCTAGTGAGGTACAGATGGCTATTATAAAAGAGACAAGAGATAAGTATTGAGGAGGTGTGGAGAAAAAAGGGAACACTTGCATACTGTAAGTAGGAATATAAATTAATATAGCCATTATGAACAACAGCATGGAGGTTACTCAAAAAATCAAAAATAGAATTACCATCTAACCCAGCAGTCCCAAATCTGGGTATTTGCCCAAAAGATTTGAACTCAGTATATTGAAGAGTTATCTGTACTCCCATGTTCAGTGCAGCATTATTCACAATAGCCAAGATTTGGAATCAATTTGAGTATCTATCAATAGTAGAATAAAGAAATTATACTGTGTGTGTGTGTGTGTGTGTGTGTGTGTGTGTGTACATACATACACATATACACACAAAATGGAATATTTTTAAGCCTTAAAAAAGAAAATCCTGCCCAGTTGTGACAACATGGATGAACCCAGAGGACATTATGCTAAGTGAAATAAACCAGTCATAGAAGAAAAATATTGCATGATCTCCTTTATATGTGAAATCTTAAATATTCCAACTCATAGAAGCAGAGTAGAATGGTAGTTGCCAAGATCTGGGGGCGGGGTGGGAGAAATTAGGAGATAATAGATAGAGGATATGAACTTTTAGTTTTAAGATGAAGAAGTTCTAGAGCTCTGATTTACAGCATTAACTATAGGTAATAATGTATTGTATTCTTG
Organism: Callimico goeldii; assembly: GCA_963573925.1. Classification (NCBI taxonomy): domain Eukaryota; kingdom Metazoa; phylum Chordata; class Mammalia; order Primates; family Cebidae; genus Callimico; species Callimico goeldii. Next base: position 14,436 of record CAUYOR010034204.1, read on the forward strand.
AAATTTGCTAAGAGAATATATCTTAAGTGTTATTTCCAAACTCACACTCCCTTACAAAGAGAGGTAACTAAGTCAGGTGTTACATATGTTAGCCTGACTGTGGAGATCATTACACAAGGATATACATATAGTAAAATACCAGGTTGTACACCTTAAATATATACTTTTTAAAATTTGTCAATCATACCTCATAACGCTAAAAAATTAAATTAAAATTTATATTTAAGTGTTTATTAGTAAGAGAAACTGTTCACTACTTCTTTGTATGGACAAAATGAAAAAGTCATCTTGGAATTATCTTGGTTCATCAAAAGGTCACTAGTGACTTCTCCTAGTTGTGAAAATATGCTTTCTTTCTTCCTCATGTTTGTTGGGATAGAGGAAGACCAATTTGCTTTAAGAGAAGGAAGAGATAAAACCTCAAACTTTTCTCCCTGAGATTTTAATTTAGGATAGATCGGATTGACCCTGAACTAGGTTTGCTGGACAAAAAGGATAAAAATACCCTCAAAAGAAAGAGGAAGAGACCGGGCTGGTGTCCTAAGCTTAAAAGCAGGGCCTAAGAGTAAGATTCTACTTCTCAATGACAAAGAATATGCAGCCATATATTAAGGGTACCATAGTCCACACTCTAGTCTGTTTTTTTTCTTTTCCTCTCTCAAGATCCCCCAGAAGCTTCATCCAACTACCTCATCAGGCTCAGGCTTAAGGTCTAGATCTCATCACCTAAGTCAGGTCCGAGTGTGGACAAGGCTCAGGAGGATTAGCTACTCACGTAAGGATGATTTCTTTAGCTAGATAATTGAATTCATTATGTACATTTCCAACTTCTCTCATTACCACAGCAACAGTGATACCAGCTTTTTTACCACTACAGCAAGGTGCCCCTCCCTCCTGCTTCCAATCACGTTTTGCTCATTTTCTTCCAAACTCACCGACAGCCTCTTCAAAACCGACTGGGTTTCTGAACACCACCTGTTCTCAAAACAAATTTCCTGTATTGTAGGTTTGTGAAGTCAGCATCCCACTTTCAGGTACCAAATTTTGTTCTGCTTATCTATTGTTGCACCCCCAAACTCACTGGCTTTATATGACAATTTTGCATTTTGCTCATGATTTTGCGTGTCAGGAATTTAGGGAAAGGCTTAATTCTCCCTTGGGATCTCTCATACAGTCAAGGGTTGACTGGGACTTCAGAAAACCCAACTGGTGTGATTTATCCCCGGGAGCCCAGCTGAGCCTGTTGGCCAGGACTGCTCCATGTAGCTGCTACACATAGCTTGGGCTTCTTACAGCATGGTGACAGAGTTCTGGTCTTGTTTGCATTAACTTTCTTGTTAACTTCTTACCTTCTCAGCTAATAGAGATAATTACTCTGGAAAAGGTTGAAAAAACAAAACCAAAACAAACTTTGGATCCTAACTTCAAGCACTTCCTAAGTAAATACAATAATGAACTAAATCACCCAAAGAGTAATCCATTTAAAAAGAAAACAAAATAAGAACTATTTATTTATCTATTTATTTTTGAGACAAAGTCTGGCTCTGTCACCCAGGCTGGAGTGTGGTGGTGTGATCTTGGCTCACTGTAACACCCACCCTTCAGGCTTAAGCCATCATCCCACCTCAGCCTCCCAAGTAGCTGAGACTACAGGAGCACATCATGACACCTGGCTAATTTTTGTATTTTTTGTAGAGACAAGGTTTCACCATGTTGCCCAGGCTGGTCCCAAATTCCCATGTTGCCCAGGCTGGTCCCAAATTCATGAGCTCAAGCAATCAGCCAGCCTCAGCCTCCTGAAGGGCTGGGATTACAGGCGTGAGCCACTGCCACCACACCTGGCCATAAAAATGTATTGAATGTTAAAATTGTGCTATTCTTGTATACTTAATGATAGCAAAAGTATAGCAAAGAATAATTTGCATAATAAATATTCCAATTTTTTTCTTGTTAGTACAATAATTGAATAGTAACCATGACCAAAGTAGGACAAAAGAAGGCTATTATTATAAAGGTTAGTTTGATCTTTCAAGATTTGATTACTTCTATCCAGACTCCACTTTATCCATTTGAACAGAGGTTCTGCTGTTCATCAATCAAATGTTAAGTGTCTCTGTTGCATTCAAGTGTTACCCTAGCTGGCCATATTCTACATAAAGGGCATTTCTCTCAGCAGACTTTGTTAAAAAAAAAAAAAAAAAAAAAAAAAAAAAAAAAAAAAAAAAAAGGTATCTTCCTTGGAAACACTTCCTTATGAAAAGATCATGGATGAAAGTTAGGGCCAGGCACGGTGGCTCATGCCTGTAATCCCAGCACTTTGGGAGGCCGAGGCGGGTAGATCACGAGGTTAAAGAGATGGAGACCATCCTGGTCAACATGGTAAAACCCCGTCTCTATGAAAGATACAAAAAATTAGCTGGGCATGGTGGCGCGGGTCTGTAATCCCAGCTACTCAGGAGGCTGAGGCAGGAGAATTGCCTGAACCTGGAAGGCGGAGGTTGCGGTGAGCCGAGATTGGGCCATTGCACTCCAGCCTGGGTAACAAGTGAAACTCCATCTCAAAAAAAAAAAAAAAAAGAAAAGAAATATGTGACCCAAAGTAAAAGAAACTAAAATTCTATATTTTGTACAAGAAAATTTATTTTATTATATTAGAGATTACATACTGTACTACAACTTCATTAATGTTTAGAAGTTAAAATACTTTAATAACAAAAGAATGGTCTGAAGGTCTTAGAAGAGTATTAGTTTTGTGGTTTACGCTCCTTTATTTTTCTCTCCCCGCCTATTTTCCTGTCTTAATTTTTTGAATTCTCCAATTCTGTATAGTTTTGGCACAGAAATATTGAGATTATCTTTTGGAAATGACCTTTAATTGGTGTTCTCAATATATTTCTCTTATTGAAAGATAATACTGAAGAGCAGGGAAAAATATTTTTCATTGTTTCCCAGTTAGGGTATAACTTTCTTTCTCCTAATACATTCTACACACATTGACTATATGACATTAATTATTGGTACTAGCTAACAGCTGACTTTCACAATCTTCACTCTAATAATAACATATTAAAGTTTCCTAAGTCAGAATTTAAAGGACAGAACCTATGTCTCTGGGGGAAAAAATGTTTAATTCATTCGTATACAATTGTGTAACCTTTTTTACAAAACATATTCACACTAGTTCCTTTGGTAGTTTAAAAAAAAATTCAAATAGGCCAGGAGCAGTAGCTCACACCTGTAATCACGGCACTTTGGGAGGCTGATGTATGTTTATAATGAGGTCAGGGGATCAAGACCATCCTAGCCAACATGGTAAAACCTCATCTCTACTAAAAAAATACAAAAATTAGCTGGGCGTGGTGGTGCATGCTTGTAATCCCAGCTACTCAGGAGGCTGAGGTAGGAGAATCACTTGAACCAGGGAGTTGGAGGTGGCAGTGAGCTGAGGTTGCGCCACTGCACTCCAGCCTGGTGACAGAGCAAGATGCCACCATCTCAAAAAAAAAAAAAAATCCAAATGAAGAATCTCTATACGTCTCTTGTTTCCACTTCCATAGAAAAATCTTTAACCTAACAGTAAATAACAGTATATCTCTTTGTTGGATATCTCTCAGGCAAAGAGACTAGAACTTTTTTGTATGTCAGTGAATTATCTGGTGAAATCCTTAATAATTGTTCCTCCTTTTTAAATTTGCTTATAAAAAGAAAAGTTTATATATTAATATTACTTAAAATGATCTAGGTCCTAGTTCTTATTAAAAAGCAACATGAACATAATTAGTTGCTTAATAGAATTTCAAAAGTAAAAATGATTAAAAAGAAACTATAAAATTTTCTCTTTCTTTTTTATAATTGTATTTATTTCAGTAATTTAGGCTTGTCTTTGACTAGAGTGTTTTGTGTTCATTTCTTATTGTCTGCTACTCGATAAATCCTGGTGATGTACATTTCCTCCAGGAAAGACAACAATCAATAATAGGAAGGCTTTTGGAAGAAAGTAGTTAATTTTTGATACCATGACGTGGACTTAGTTATTCCATTAGCAAGTGTTAAGTATTTCCAATACCTGTATTTACTCACCCACAAGTCCTAAAACAATGTAGCCAATAATACACAGTAGGAAGATCATACAGCACAGAACATCTGTACAACTCCTAAAGACAAAAAAAAAGAAATAAATAATTAAAAGAGGTCCAAAATGACTTCCCGTTTACTGCACAAAATGAAAGAAGAGAGAAAAAGACGATAATAGTGATACACTATTTCATAATTGCATATTTATTCAATAATCTTGAAAGGTAGATCAGATGTATTTCTACTAAGACATTAGCAGCCATGGAGGGGTCCTAGTTCCATGATTAATGAATATCCCTCAGAACTCTCAGTATTTGTTCTCTCTTGAGTTCTTTATTTGCAAAATGTTTTTAAAGATTAGAGTATGCCAACATCAGATAGCCATTTTTTTACATAAAATTATAAATTAAGCTATTTGATTTATGATATTCCTCTTCATGCCTCCCCTACACATGGTATAAAACAGCCATTTCCCATCCCTCCTCTTCTCCATTTCCCTCCTACATACACATTATACAGTTACTATTGTTAAAGGATTGACTACATTAACTTTCTACGGGAAGCTGAGTTATAACTATTCCAGTAACAATGTATATAAATCATTAAAAATAAAATGCCTCAAAAGTTTAAGTTTTCTAGCTGTTTCTATAAGCTACATATTATCAATGTAGGATAAGAGGAAATCTGACTCACAGAGAATCAGTGATTTGCTAAAGGTCACAAGCCAAGGGGATATCCAGCAGGGATACTCAAGGTTTTCAACTAAAGTATTTTCTATTCTCAATATTACATCTTGTTCAGCTTATAAGTGGTTTGGAAGGTCAAAGCTATGGCTTGAAAGTGAGCAGCAATACTGTCATTCTTTATTTAAAACTTAATGAGGACTCTGTTAGTAAAGAAAAAGATCAGCTAATTTGACAGAATTAAAAGTTGCACAAGAGAATTTTCATAGTGAAAGCTCTTGATCTTGAGGGCATACAAATATGCCCTAATCTTTCAGCACAGGCAGGTTGAAGTTACACACTTATTTTTGGACATGGTAAGTAATGAATAATAATTGTAGAGTAACAAACACAGTAATACCTTACATTGATAAAGCCGATTATACTTGTATTGCTTTCAGAAGCATAACCTTGAGAGATTCCTAAGAATATCTTTAGGCTTCTAGAGGTAGTAAAGTGAGTTCGCTTACTTTAGTTAAGTACATGAAAGAGACTGTTACAGAGGGAGCAAATATCTAGATCTCCAATACCAAACCTTTTTCATTTGTGTTATGTTAATATGATTACAATTTTCTACAAAGTTTTAAAATAGCTACATCTAAAATTAATTAAACACATTTCTATAAGTCTTTACCTTGGAATAGGAAATGGATCTTTCAGAGAGAAAGTTAATTGTGCGCAAACCAGAAACAAACTATCATTTGTTTAAATCTGTCTCAAACCAGAAATTTTTAACTTCATTTGAATTTAAGAATTATGAGAATAATAATAACGAGAAGAAAGCAGGCACTCTAGTTTTTCTTGGCTAACGACCATTGAAAGCAAAAACCTGCTTGAGTGTGTAGAGGGTGTCTGTTTCACCTGCATTCTTACATATCCTACTTAATATCAGATTCTTAACCTGTGAGAGCAGTTGTTACATAACCTAACACCTAATAGAAAATGCATGCAGGTAAGAAACTCAAAGAGAAAAAACTAGAGCATAGATGTGCTTTAATTCGAAATCTTGCATTTGTCAAAGCCCTGGTGTGTAACTGTAACCAGCAGGAAGCTGGAGAGGGATGTAATCAGAGGCACCAGCCAGGGTGGCCTGCCATCCTGTCCTTATATATCTATAATGTCATATGTTTGTATCATTTCTAATAATATATACTATAATGCATACAGTAGTCTCCCTTTATTCACAAGGGAGACATTCTAAGACCCCCAGTGGATGCCTGAAACTGTAGATGGTCCCAAACCCAATATTCTGTTTTTTTCCTATGCATACAGACCTATGATAAAATTTACTTTATAAATTAAGTAAAATGAAGAAATTAACAATAATAATAAAATAGAACAATTATAACAATATGCCACATCACTACTCCTGTGCATTGGAGCCATCATAAAGTAAAATCAGGGTTACGTGAACACAAGCATTGCGATACTGAGACAGTTGATCTGGTAAGCAAGATGGCTAACAAATGGTGAAGGAGCAGGCAGGGCAGGAGGCCTGGACAGCATGGATACACTGGACAAAGAGATGCTTCACATTCTGGGTGAGACAGAGTTTGACAGTGTGAGATTTTATCATGCTATTCAGAACAGTGGGCAATTTAAGACTTATCAATTATTTATTTCTATAATTTTCTATTTCATATTTTCTGTGCATCACGAATGGCCACAGATGACCTTGGATAATTGAAACCTCAAAAAGCAAAACTGCAAATAAAGGAGAACTGTTGTGTTCATAATGACTTTACATTACATACTATTATAAGGTTATGTGTTTATAAGGCTACATAGTCAATACAAGTAGAGGTAAACATCTAGAAAGATCAGTGAAAGAAATTTACCAATTTCAAAGGACAAAGCACAAAGAAAGAAGCAGAGCCTAAATGGAAGTTTTACGTTGTTGTTTTGTTTTGTTTTTGAGACAGAGTCTCACTCCGTCACCCAGGCTGGAGTGCAGTGGCATGATCTGGGCTCATTGCAACCTCTGCCTCCCAGGTTCACGCAATTCTCCTGCTTCAGCCTCCTGAGTAGCTGGGACTAGAAGCACATGCCACCATGCCTGGTTAATCTTTGTATTTTTAGTACAGATGGGGTTTCACCATATTGGCCAGGCTGATCTCAAACTCCTGACCTTGTGATCCACCCACTTTGGCCTCCCAAAGTGCTGGGATTACAGGCACGAGCCACCATGCCTGGCGGAAGTTTTTTAATAAGTAAAACCCATACTCCTTGACTACTTGCACTAATGAATGAGTATCAGTTGGTGTTTTGTTTCTATATAGGGTTTTATACTATAATTTATTGCTTATTCTTTGGTGCCAAGGAAACACTAAAGCATCAAGAACTACCCTTTGCCCACACAACTATTCCCCCAGCAGTCTCTCACTACAATGGGACAGCATTTCTCAATAACTCACACCTTAAGATGTTTGGAGATTCTATCCTGGGGCTAGGGAAAATAATATATTAAAGTCTGCTATGTTTTTCTGGTACATTGCTTTAGAGAAATAGCAGACCATAACCTATGGCCAGACTGGTTGATTTTGTCTTACTTAAACACAGAAGGTTGTTGAACAAACTGAAAATTATAAACTAAGAAATCAGCTCTACCCAGTAGTAGACATTAGTATTTCTAAATTTGTTTCTGTAGTAATTTGATTCTTTTTATTGCTTTAGAAATTTTTTTAAAATAGGGGAGTATGTGTGTGTGTGTGTGTGTGTGTGTGTGTGTGTGTGTGTACTTTCAGGTAATGACAATCATCTGCTATTTTTTCCATTAATTTATCTGCTTCTCTCCCATTCCACAGATGTATTCTCTCTAAAAAAATAGTGCTTAGAAAGTTATTGGAAAATTGAATGTGAACAAATCAAAATATAGCTTGGGCACCATTTTGTGAGTCAAGGAACATGGCAGAAACTCAATTCAGATTTTTAAAAGCTGTAGTGCCTTATCATTCTTTCTTTCTTTTGATTTCAGAGAATTTGTCACAATCCTAAATATTCTATACGGAATGAGTTCTATTTTTTAAGAAAAAAATAAGATTTTAATTGGGACAGTTTTCAAAACTCTCTAGACAGCTATTGAGATGACTGGGTAATCTAAGCTCATGCCTGAAAATTATTCTGAATCATATTCTAGCTAGAGGCTTGTCATAACTGGACCTTTTCCTCGGGTGGATTCATTTTTACTTTCATAGCAAACACTAGGAACCATTGTGCTAAGCTAAAAATGGGTTGCATCCCACTGGGTCCCAGAAAGAAGACGGAAAGAATAGTTACAGAGACATTTGCCCGACTCTCCCTCACCTTCCCTCCAAATCAAAGTCCCACTTTTTCAAAGCAAGCTGCTCACACCCACATTTATTAGACAGCCACTCAAAACTTTACTCAGTTTGTGTTTCCCTGGCATAAAAGTGTTTTCAAAAGTTAAACTACAGAACTACTAATGCTACCTTCTATCTATTTTCCAAACTAAAAGAATAATAATAGGATTCCAATTACATGAGCTTGTGCAGACTTCCCTTTTCCTTTTACCTCTAATCCACAAATACTGCAAGCCTATAGTCACCTAGACTTAAAGTGTTGGGAGTTTCCTTTGACTTTCTCTTTTTCCCAGCTTACCTTTTATATTCAATTGACAAGTTCTCTTGACTCCTTTTCTCTGATGTGTCTTTCATCCACCCCTTTCTTTCTATTCGTGTTGTCTGGACTCAGTCCAGGTTTTTTAATGCTGTCTTCAGACTATTGCCATGGTCTCTTAATTGGGCTTCTGCTAGTAGTTTCTGCCTGATCCAATTCAGCCTGCACAACACTGATATTACCGATATGTGATGATGTCAGTTTACTGTTTAAAAAACTGCAGGACGTCTCCACTACCTACTTGAAAATTTCCAAATAGCTTAGATTCATGTTTAAGAACCTACAATCTCAATCCTAATTCAAGCCCCAGGCTACCTTTCTAGCTATATCTCCCATTATTCCTTCTAAATGTGTTTTAACCGATTTGGACTTTTTCACACAATGATACACAGCCCTTGCCACACTAAGAGCTCTCTGCTCATGGCACCTCTAGATTCCTGCTTCTGGGATAACCATATGTCCCAACTTGCATGGGATAGTCAGGATTTACACCTCTTTTCCTAGAATAACCATTAACAATGTTCAAGTTACTCTCAAAGAAGCACCAATGTGGATCACCACATTATACACTGAAGTCCTATCCCTCAAATCAGCTCAAATGTTACCTCTTTCATGAAGTTTTCAAGTAGAAGACCTCTCTCTTATCCCTGTAGATAGATATACAGAACTTTTGTTTATACCTTTAAGGCAACTATTTTTCATCCGTGATAGCCTAGCCCAAGGGCAGCAACTATAGTCTATGGGCCAAATCAGGTTTGCTGTCTGTTTTTATATAGCCTGCAAGATAAGGATAGTTTTTACATTTCTAAATGTTTTGACGCGGTGGCTCAAGCCTGTAATCCCAGCACTTTGGGAGGCCGAGGCGGGTGGATCACGAGGTCAAGATATCGAGACCATCCTGGTCAACATGGTGAAACCCCGTCTCTACTAAAAATACAAAAAAAATTAGCTGGACATGGTGGCACGGGCCTGTAATCCCAGCTACTCAGGAGGCTGAGGCAGGAGAGTTGCGGTGAGCCGAGATCGCGCCATTGCACTCCAGTCTGAGTAACAAGAGCGAGACTCCGTCTCAAAAAAAAAAAAAAAAAAAAAAAAAAAAAAAAATAAAATGGATAATAATTTTTAATAAAA
>CAUYOR010034207.1:0-12647 GCA_963573925.1 Callimico goeldii
CTATGTAGTAGGAAAATGTTTTCAAATCTGCACTCTCATATAGTTAAATGCTACCGAACATAACATTTTAACCATTGTTAAAATTTAGGGCAGAGTTTCTTCTCTGATGAATAGAGAATTCAGAAAGTTTCCCAGAGGTCATGGCAAAAAATCTACTTCCTTTTATTCCAGAAAGTAGAGAGCAAGTATAGGCCTCGGTAAAATAATAATAATAATAATAATAATAATATAATAATAATAATAATAATAATAAAATAAACCTTCTCCATGCCCAACAATTATACAGCTGTACTAAATTGCAACATAGGTAAGCCTCAGTAATATATATATCTTCTTCCACTTCTTGTAGTCTTTGCTACTTTTTTTTAAACTTTACTCAAATTATTAAAAATAATTATTTGAAATACTTTACTTATATGTCATGCTCACTAGGTGAGACAGTCACTGTTTCTCATGATATTCAAGGCAATATGTCTTAAGTGCATAAAAACTCAGACGTCAAATCTTCAATTCTGTTTTGCTGGGCTACTACAGGAACTGTTTCCCAGGGGGTCATTGCCTTCCTCTTGACCATAAATTCTATGAAAGCCAAAAAACTATTTAAGTGCTTACAATATTCCAGGACTCTGCATGTACACTTACAAACATTTTCTCATCTAAGCATTATGCATTTCTATAAAGAAGGCACTAGCTCTCCTATTTCAAGGATGAGGCAACTGAGGCTAAGTTAAATTAATTTCTCAAAGGTATAGAGAGTCTATAGCATTATAACAAAGATTGTAAAAACCTGAGTCTGAAGCCTAGTCACTTAACCAGAACATTATATTTTTCTAAAACACTGACTTCCCAATACTGAACTCTATAGCAGTGTGGGGCACTAGTACTCACCCTATTTTCTTGAGTTGGTAGCCAGAATCTAATGGTGCTCATAGGACTGTAATATACTTTAAACAACACAAGTTTATGTATTAAAACTCCTTTTGAGAGTCCTTAATCATCAACAAATATTTATTTTTTGTACCTGACATTATTTAGCTTTATTATATAGTAATTTTATTGCTAGTACAGCTCAAGAGTTTCTTGAGATATATCCCAGTCAGTTTTCTTTTATCTGTGTTTTTCAATTGCAGTCCAGGGAACACATTTGTTAAAACCACCATGGCATGGAGTAAAACTGCAGATTCTAGGACCTTATCCAGACCTCCTAAATCAGATTTACTAGGGAGAAGGTAGAGGAATCTGCATTTCTAACATGCTCCCTAGATAAATCTTGCCTATACTCAACTTTGAGAATCATGGTAATAAACTATAATTATTAGAAGATAAACCATTTGGGGAAAGTTTTGGAGTTGTTAAAAGGGAGAGGGGTGAAGGGGAAGAGAAATGGTTTAGAAAACTGATATTAAATTGCAGTCATTTTTTCACTCACCAAATGCTTCTTAGAATATATTCCTTCTAAACTATTCAGATTTTCTTCCAGATTATCATGAGATTAATTTCTATTTTCTTCCAACTAAAGGCCCTAAATCTCCTATCTTGCCCAAACTCCTATAGGAATGACCCATTTTTGAAATAAATTAGATTTGTTTGTATACTTAAGAATTTCTAAGATTCTAGAACTTGCTCTACATCATTTTACAACAGAGTTGCCACATGGTTAAAATGTAAAGCAAAAGAATAAAAATGCCGACAACTCCCTTGCCCCCTATTTAAACACGTCTCAATTTATTTTTTACAGCCTGCTTTCTTTCCAAATTCTAATCTGAGAAGATTTACTGATCCCAACTAGCTATTGCCGACATTTTGGTTTTCTCTATAAATGAGGAATTGCATCTCAGCAAGTAACTGGATTGTGTTTTGCAAAAGAAAACATAAAATACTTGAGAAGATATGAAGCTGCATGTATCCAATATTTCTGGAATTAACAACATTCTGTGCTGTGAATTCTGAAGTTTTGAGAAGACCACATTCCCTATGCTCCAGATAATAATGGAACATTGTAGAAGTTTCCAGAAAAGAGACAAGAAATAATCACTGAAGTACACAATTCAGAGCTTCCTGATCTCTCAATGTATGTTACCTGTCAGATTCACAAAGCAAGTTAGCATTTCTATTTAGAAGTCACCTTTCCCTATAGGACATTGTAGCCATCTCTGGATCATTATTAGTAGCTTTGTAGAAGTACATAGTCATGTTGCAATAAAAGCTCTCTCTATATATTAAAACCTCAACCAAAGATTGACCCAGAAGACTATATCTCACTTTTCCTTCTCCACTTAAAACAATATCTATCCTTAGGACTGGAATAGACTTGTATCTAATTTAATAGGTAGCTTTTTATTAATTTATTTTCATTTTTATATCATAAGAAATAATATCAGAAAAACTTACCCCAGCTTTTTTCACCCAGAAAAATCACTTTCTCTTCTATACTTGTTGAAACTTGAGTTGTTTTTATCCCTAGTGGGTACACCTCTTCCTGTTTATTATGAAATTTTTTTAACAGATGTGGTATAACATTCAGCAAGCAGAGTACGGTGTACTAACTACATACCAGTCTGTTATGTTAAATGGGCCTGGCTTTTATCTTTAGGTACCTTAGTATTCACTAGGGCTAACAGAAATACAAATTACCACAAAATTTTAAGTGTAACGAGTGTTAGAAAATAAAGGTAAATGATAACACAGGGGCCTAAAGCAGAGAAATCTGAACCAAATCAGAGAAGTCAGAGGTGTCCTTGAAGAAGTAAAAGCAGAACCAAAGTCTGAAGGATGGAGTAGGCATTAAGTCACCACAGATTGATGCAGCAGGGTGCGCATTGCAGACAGCACAGCACAGAAAAGTCCTAGGCAGGAAGGATACTCATAAGGTAAACGTGAATAGGGTTGCTCACCCACAGGGAGACAGAGAGGGGTTAATGCAAGATGGTAGGACCAATCAATATATTGGTCCAGGGCTTTCTTTTGCTCTCTCTTTTTTTAAAAAAATGGAAGATTCAAACATACTTCAAAATGTGACAAAATGATAATGTACTTCTATTTATCATTCAGTCTCAATAATTATTAACTTACAGCCAATCTTATTTTATATATATTTTCTCTTACACTTACCTGCAACTTGGCTTATTTTGAAGCAAATCCAAGACATATTTTTTCTCCCATAAATGTCAGTTTTCATTTCTCAAATATAAAGTCTCCTTTAAAAAATTTAACCACAAAACCATTTTCATACTTAGAATATGAACAATATTATATTAAAATTAAATCTAGTCAGTGTTTAGCTTTTCCCAACTTACATGTATAAACAAATATGTGTATATATGTGTGTATAGATGGATATTTAATTTTTTATAGTTTAAAATTTAAATAAGGTCCATGCTCTGTAATTGGCTGATATATTCCCTAAATCTTGTTCTCTCTATAGGTTCCTTCTACATTTTTTTTTAAATTGATTTGTTGGAGAAGTGACATTTTGTCCTATAGAATTCATGACGTGAATTGCTGATACACTACTCATAGTATTATTTAATACATTCCTCTCTCTCTCCTGTATTTTCTGTAAATAAGTGGTGGATTAAAGGCTTGATCAGATTCTGGATTGATCATTTGGCAATTAGAAGCTCATGGTGGTTCCCTGTAATTCAGTGGTTGTCTCTCCTTTTGGGTCATAGCCATTGGGATCATGGCCCAGACCATTATTTCCTCAGGATACAAAAATGTTCAATCATTCTGCATTCACTTATTAGCTGAAATACTCCTGTAGAGAAAAACTATCCCCCATTAACTGTTTGGTCCCTGACATTTAGTTTGTAAATGGAAGATATATGGTTGATTCTTTCCTTTAATTTACAAGTTGCCAAAATAATAATCAGTGAGGGCTTTTAAAGTATCACTATAAGCACATAGATTTAAACATGTTTGCATTTCAATTCAATGAATAGTCAATAACCACAATTTTCACCTTTAGGCAATAGAAAGTACTTCAGGTAACAATCTGTGGTCACTTCCTTGCTTTCAGCTATGACAAAATATTTCAAATTCAGCATGTCCATTATGTATGCCAGATATTAATTTAGCCATTGGTGTAAAAACTTTGGCTCCTTTATGGGATATAAGACTTGGAGATTACAAGACAGGTAATAATAGTGCTGGTGGATCACTGTTTTTAGGTCTTTTCATGGATAAAACTTTGTTTTAAATATGTTTAAAAGATATCCTGTGTTTATGCTTTCAATTAATATTTGAGATAATAGGGTTTTTATATAACCTTTCCATCTTCCAATTGTATTTCCTCTCTCCCAAAATGAGAACCCTGATTTTCATGCTAATGGAATAATCACTTCTTTTACTATACTCACTTAATGGTCCAGAGAAGAGTCCCAATGCGACCACCAAAATTATGATTGCTTAAAACCATTTTAAGTCTTGTTACTGCCTAGCATATCCATAGGGCACATGCTCCTAGGAATATATGGTCAAATCACATTGTCTTTTGTCACTTGTTTAACTCCATTAGTTGTGAGTTTAATTTGATACACAAGTTTACTTGTTTCATCTTGCTTTAGATTTTAGCATTGATTTTATTTGCTTTTGTTTCATTATTATGTAAGTATGTGTATACAAAATTAAATATACAAAACAACCCATTGCATATAATGGTGGTTTCTATTTGATGATAATTTTTAAAATAAAATATATAAGCAAATAATCATTTATGTTTCTGTGTCCCCTTTTTCATGGATAAATGGCAGCATACTTTACGTACTTTTCTTCACCTTGTCTTTCACACCTAACACATCTTGGAAATCATGATACAGTAGTTTAAAGAAATTTTATCTTACAGCATCCTAAAGGGTAAATGTATTATAGTTTATTCAACCATTCTTCACCTGATAGACACATAGGTGGTTTCCTGTCTTTCATTGCAAAGTTATTCATTTCATAATGTGTTAAATATACCTTTTCATATTTTTTTGCTAGATTTCAACAGGTGGATGCTGGAGAAAAATATACAAGTATAAGAAATTTTGGGCTGGACATAGCAGCTCAGACTTGTAATCCCTTTGGGAGGCCAAGGTGGGAAGATTGCTTGAGCCCAGGCATTTGAGACCAACCTGGACAACATAGCAAAATTCTGTCTTTATTAAATTAAGTAATATTTTTTAAAAGAAATGTTTATATGAATTGCCCATATACCTACACTAAATAGGGTAACAGTGTGAATTCCCACGAACAGTATGTAAGAATAACTTTTCTTCACATAGCCACATCAATGGAGTATGTTGTCAAACATTTAAATTTGTGTTCATTTGGAAGGTAAATAATGGTACCTTGACAGATTGAAGAGAACCAAGAGTTGAAAGGGTAGACCAATTAAAAGATATAGATATGGTTTGCTTGGAATGAAGTTAAAGTCACAATATTCTGGAGGAAAAATTATAGGACTTGTTATAGAATCAAACTCAGAGACAAAGAAAAGAGGGTACCTGAATAACTCTTTTCAAAAAACCAACATAGCCTGGGCAACATGAAGAAACTCCACCTCTACAAAAAATAAAAAAAATTAGCAGGGAGTGGTGGCACAACTGTAATCCCAGCTACTCAGGAGGTTAAAGCTGCAGTGATTCAAGATTGCACCACTGCACTCCAGCCTGAGCAACAGAATGAGACCATGTCTCAAAAAAAATAATAAATAAAATTTTAAAAAATAAATGATAATTTTATTTTTTACTTGTAGTTTTCTCACTATCCTTTAAAAACAACTTTTTAATGTTTTCTTCTCTGTGTGGAACACTCTTTTTCTTCTTGCTGTAAAACAGTATTGAGTAAAATGTTTATAATATATAAAAATACATTTACTAAATAAAATTGTGCTGAAAAGATCTGAATGGGTCAAGATGAACATATGATATTTAAAATGGTCTTAAAGTATTGTCAGTATAAGGCAATTTTCTAGGGTAAAATTAAGTTTGGCTTAAAGCTGACTTTTTACATATTTTAAGTTAATCCTAAAGATTTCTCCATACATAATGAACTGCAATTCAACTTGATGTGTAAAGAGATTATAACCTACATGTGTAACAAGTAGCAGAGTCTTAGCCAATTAAAGTAGCCAAATGTCAGTCGACCACACTCAGCCAACTATTCAAGCCAGGTTCAAATAAGGGCCATGTCCATTTGTAACCAATCTAGTTGTTTCTTTACCTCACATTTTTTAAGACAGCCAGATGGGAGGAGGTCCCTGGAGACATTTCAACTGGCCTGGCCACAGAGGTGGAGCCCTAAGAAGTTCATGATATTTGCAGTAGAAAGGAGCCTGGCCCCTCCTCTTCCTGTGAAACCTGGGATTTGACCGCCTTGGAGGGAAGTACTCTAGCAGGGACTCTGGCCTAGAAAGAGTCCCTGTCACCTCCTTTTCTTCATTTTCACCAAATAAAACCCTGTCTTATGATTTAAGTAGTCTGCGAGCCTAAATATTTGTGGCTGTGGGACAAAGAACTTCATCTTTAGCTGAACTAAGGAAAATTCCTGCAACATGTTTATGGTACGTCACTTTCTTTTTTCATATAAATTTTATTCAACCATGAGACAGCTCTGGTTTTCCTCTGAATGCACTCTAGGTAACAGTGGTTGCCTGATTTGTGAATCATTCTTTGTTTGGTTGAATTCTGTTAAATTTGTTTAAAGTTTTTATTTTAACAGGGGGTGTTACAAGTGGGATCTGAAGTAGAGCTTCCATTGTCCCCCAGAAGCATCATGTTATCTATAGTGAACTCTAAGTTTCTCTTCAAAGAATCAGTATGTCAGTATGTTCAGCTCTCTTATTCTTTAATTCTCCATTTTAAAGTTTAACTTTCTGGTTATCTGCAGCCCCTTGCCTCTAGTTTGGGTAAACAACTTTCCCACCTGTTCTAATCAGTAGTTCATATCTGTTCCCTGGTGACCTGCTTTGACCTGATTCACCCTCTGGTCACCTGTTGTGACCTGTTCTATAACCATCCTTCCCACAAAACTACACACCCTGCCACTCCAGCTCATACCACTGCTCTCTTCAAAATAGTCAATCAGAATTAGTTTAGACTGTGTGGTCCAACCCTAGCCAGTAGGGGAGTGACACAGTAGTAGGTGCTACCTGCATTAGGAATAAGAACCCCTTTCCCCCTTTGTCCAGGTGTGCACTCACCATTGCTCCATATGTGAGATATACCCTTCTATGAAAGTAAGTTGCCTTGCTGAGAAAATTTATATTTGAGTGCTACTTCTTTTGCAGCACCAAAAAATTACATATAAAAATTGGTGCCTCATACAGGGACCCATTCCCTTCCTGGGTGGTCTTTGGTTCTCTCTCTTGAGAAGGCATGCCCCACTACCTCATTGCAGTGGCCTCAGGAGTGAGGAATCAGGACGCACCTGGTGCGAGGAATAAACTCAGACTTTCAGCAGTGTGGAAAGAAATGAGCCAGTGACCTGGGATAAAGGATCCTCACATACTGTAGCAACCATGCAAGTCTGTGCCAGACCAAGGAAGGAAATACCCAGGAGCCAGCAAAGTATTTCCTTGGTGGTAAGGAAGGATCAAT
Source organism: Callimico goeldii (assembly GCA_963573925.1). Taxonomy (NCBI): domain Eukaryota; kingdom Metazoa; phylum Chordata; class Mammalia; order Primates; family Cebidae; genus Callimico; species Callimico goeldii. The sequence goes on from CAUYOR010034207.1 coordinate 7,581, forward strand.
GCAAGAAAAGCCACAGGGGTTAAGGGGTGATGATTCCTTGGCTGTGACATACCAAGGTAAGAGAAGCTGTAGGGGGGCAGGGTGGGTGGTGAAGTATTCCTTGATCAGAATATCTTGGGGGTTAAAAAAAGAAGGTGAGATATTTCTGGTAAGGGAAATTGAACCTTACCCCAAAAGTGGTAAATACTCCAAGTAAGGTAAGAAATAAAAAGGATAAAGCTAGCAACAATAATATTAGCCCCTAATAACCCCCTAGGCCTAATGTTAAAATATAAGAATAATAATGAAAGGACCAAAAACAAGAAAAAGCAGATAAAACTAAATGGATATTGAAAGTTAAATGGTAAAAGAAATTGTTTGGTTAAACTGACTCAGGTTAAATGAATGTATTCTAAGTGTTTTTAAAAATTGAGCTTTAGGAGACTGATCCAAGATGGCCCTTTAGGAGAAACTCAGGATTGCAGTTCCCAGAGGGTGAGTGGACATCGCATTTCAAGATGGATCTTTATTGCACACAGACCAGAAGATTCCCAGGCAGAGGAGCCCCACGGGTTGCCAGCGTGGCTGTTTTGGCCAACACGGCTGTTTCAGCTGGCATGGCTGTTTCGGCCAGAGCAGCTGTTTTGCTGGTGCCCAGGCACGGCAGCTCTCCATACAAAATATACTGGTCTGGTTGCCCTTTTAAACTGGCAATTGAAGCTCTGGGAAGTCAGATTCACCCATTCATCTGATTAAACGGGTCTGAAACAGGGAGCCAGGCTAGAAGATTCCCGGGCAGCTCTGTTTCAGCCGGCACAGTGGGTCACTGCATGGGAAATCACACAGATCCTGGCATCCTTTCAGTAGGCAACTGGAACACCTGGGAGAGAGTCAACTGTTCAACTTAAAAAAAAAAAAAAGGCTCTGAGGCAGGGAGCCAGGTGATCAAGCTCAGTGGGTCCCACCCCCCCACAAAAACAAACAAGCAAGAAAACAGCAATTGGAAGTATTCGGGGTTGAGAGTTTTATGGCAAGCACAGCTGAACCCAGGATGGTGCAGCTCAGTGGGGGAGGGGCGTCTGCCATTACCGAGGCACTCCACCCCTATGGAGGTAGTCCACCATTGCTGAGGCAGCCTGCTGTTGCCAAGGCAACCTGCCATTCTGAGGCAACCCACCATAACAGAGAGTCCGCAATTAGAGAGGCAGGCCACCATTGCTGAGGCAGTTCTAACCACACCCATATAAACATAACTGCAGGGAAGTTCACATGGCAGCAGGGCGGAGCTGACAGCAGGGTGGAGCCCAAAGCAGCTCAGCAAAGCCTCTGCAGGCAGACACTGACTAGGCTGCCCCTTGATGGGCAAGGCAGCCCTGAAGAAAAAAAAAAAGGCAGCAGCACAACAGATACTCATAAATAAAGCCCTAACTCCCTGGAACAGAGCACCTGGGGAAAAAAAAAGGGGTTATGAGTTCTGCTGCAGCAGACTTAAACGTACCTGCCTAGCAGCTCTGAATGAACAATGTACCTCACAGCTCAGCACTTGAGCTACTATAAAGTACAGACTGTCTCCTCAAGTATAAAGTACAGACAGTCTCCTCAAGCAGCTCCCTGACCCCTGTGTATCCAAAGAGTCACCTCACAAAGGACTGAACAGACTGACATTTGGCATGCATCATTCTGGGACAAAGACAGCAGAAGAAGAAACTGGTAGCAATCCTCATGGTTCCGCAGCTGCTTCAGGTGTACCCCAGGGAAGCAGGGCCTGAAGTTGACCTCAGTAGTCCTACAGAAGAGGAGCCAGACTGTTAGAAGGAAAACTAAGAAACAGAAATATTTCATCATCAACAATCTGGACATCCACTCAGAGACCCAATTGGAAAATCAGCAACCACACAGACGACAGGAGGATAAATCCACAAAGATGGGAAGAAAGCACCACAAAAAGGAAGAAAACACCCAAAACCAGAACACCTCCCCTCTTACAAGGGATCACAACTCCTCACCAGCAAGGGAACAAAGATGGACAGAAAATGAGTGTGATGAAATGACAGAATCAGACTTCAGAAGGTGGGTAATGAGAAACTTCCGTGAGCTAAAAGAACATGTTCTAACTCAAGGCAAAGAAACTAAGAACCATGAAAAAAGATTTGATGAAATGATAAGAATAAACAACTTAGAGAGGAATATGAGTGAATTGATAAAGCTGAAAAACACAACACGAGAACTTCATGAAGTATGCACAAGTTTCAACAACCAAATTGACCAAGCAGAAGAAATGATAATGGAGGTCAAAGATCAACTCAATGAAATAAAATGAGAAGGCAAGATTAGAGAAAAAACAAAAAGAAATAAACAAAGTCTCTGAAAAATGTGGGACTACGTGAAGAGACATAATCTACGTTTAACAGGTGTACCTGAATGTGATAAAGAAAATGAATCCAAGCTGGAAAACACTCTTCAGGATGTTATCCAGGAAAATTATCCCAACCTAGCAAGGCAGGCCAATATTCAAGTCTAGAAATACAGAGAACACCACAAAGATATTCCTCAAGAAGAGCAACCCAAGGCACATAATTGTCAGATTCACAAGGGTTGAAATGAAGGAGAAAATGCTAAGGTCAGCCAGAGAGAAAGGTCGGGTTACCCACGAAGGGAAGCCTATCAGACTCAGAGCAGATCTCTTGGCAGAAACCCTACAAGCCAGAAGAGAGTGGGGGACAATATTCAACATACTTAAAGAACTTTCAACCCAGAATTTCATATCCAGCCAAACTGAGCTTAATAAGTGAAGGAAAAGTAAACTCCTTTGTGAACAAGCAAGTTTTAAGAGATTATTGTCACCACCAGGCCTGCTTTACAAGAGATCCTGAAAGAGGCACTACACATAGAAAGGAACAACCAGTACCAGCCACTCGAAAAACATACCAAATGGTAAAGATCATCAATAAAATGAAGAATCTGCATCAACTAATAAGCAAAGCAGCCAGCTAGCATCAAAATGGCAGTATCAAATTCACACATAACAATATTAACCCTAAATGTAAATGAGCTAAATGCACCAATCAAAAGACACAGACTGGCAAATTGGATAAAAAGCCAACCCCCCACCCCCGAAAAAAAAAGCCAAAACCCATTGGTGTGCTGTATCCAGGAAACCCATCTCACATGCAAGGATACACAAAGGCTCAAAATAAAGGGATGGAGGAAGTTTTATCAAGCAAATGGAGAGGAAAAAAAAAAAAAGCAGGAGTTGTAATTCTCATCTCTGATAAAATATACTTTAAAGCAACAAAGATCAAAAGAGACAAAGAAGGACATTACGTAATGGTGAAAGGATCAAGGCAACAAGAAGAGCTAATGATCCTAAATATATACTGACCCAATAGAGGAGCACCCAGATACATAAGGCAAGTTCTTAATGACTTACAAAGAGACTTAGACCCCCATAAAATAGCAGTGGGAGACTTTAACACTCCACTGTCAATATTAGACAGATTAACCAGACAGAAAATTAACAAGGATATCCAGGACTTGAGCTCAGACCTGGAACAAGCAAACCTGATAGACATTTACAGGACTCTCCACCCAAAATCCACAGAATATATATTCTTCTCAGCTCTACATCACACCTACTTTAAAACTGACCACATAATTGGATGCAAATCACTCCTCAGCAAATGCAAGAGAACGAAAATCATAACAAACAGTCTCTCAGAACACAGTACAATCAAATGAGAACTGAGAATTCAGAAACTAACTCACAACTGCACAGCTTCATGGAAACTGAACAACTGGCTCTTGAATGTTGACTGGATAAACAATGAAATGAAGGCAGAAATAAAGAAGTTATTCAAAACCAATGAGAACAAAGACACAACATACCAGAACCTCTGGGACACATTTAAAGCAGTCTCTAAAGGAAAATATATAGCAATAAGTGCCCACATGAGAAGAGTAGAGAGATGCAAAATTGACACCCTATCATCAAAATTGAAAGAGCTAGATGACCAAGTTCAAAAAAACTCAAAATTTAGCAGAAGACAAGAAATAACTAAGATCAGAATAGAACTGAAGGAGATAGACACACAAAAAACCCTTAAAAAATCAATAAATCCAGGATCTGGTTTTAAAAAAAGACCAACAAAATAAACAGACCATAAGCCAGATTAATAAATAGGAAAAGAGAGAATAACTAAATAGAAGCAATAAAAAACAATGAAGGGGAAATCACCAAAGATCCCACAGAAATTCAAACCATCATCAGAGAATATTACAAACAACTCTATGCACATAAACTAGTAAACCTGGAAGAAATGGATCAATTCCTGGACACTTACACTCTCCCAAGCCTAAACAAGGAAGAAGTCAAAACCATGAACAGATCAATAAAAAGATCTGAAGTCGAGGCAGCAATTAAGAGCCTACCGCACAAAAAAAGCCCAGGTCCAGATGGGTTCACAGCCAAATTCTACCAGACACACAAAGGGGAACTGTTACCATTCCTTCTGACACTATTCCAAATAATCCAAAAAGAGGAATCCTTCCCAAATTATTTTATGAAACCAACATCGTCCTGATACCAAAACCCAGCAGAGACTCAACAAGTAAAGAAAACTTTAGGCCAATATCTATGATGAACATAGATGCAAAAATCTTCAATAAAATACTGGCAAGCCGATTGCAACAGCACATCAAAGAGTTTATCCATCATGATCAAGTAGGATTAATTCTGGGGATGCAAGGCTGGTTCAACATATGCAAGTCCATAAATGTAATTCACCACATAAACAGAACCAGAGGAAAAAACCACACGATTATCTCAATTGATGCAGAGAAGGCCTTTCACAAAATTCAACAGCCCTTTATGCTAAAAATACTCAATAAACTTGGTATTGATGGAAGGTATCTCAAATTAATAAAAGCTATTTATGACAAACCAACAGCCAATATCATACTGAATGGGCAAAAACTGGAAGCATTCCCTTTGAAATCTGGCACTAGACAAGGATGCCCTCTCTCACCACTCCTATTCAATACAGTACTGGAAGTTCTAGCCAGAGCAATCAGGCAAGAAAAAGAAATAAA
>CAUYOR010034210.1:0-33343 GCA_963573925.1 Callimico goeldii
AGATACAAAAAATTAGCTGGGCATGGTGGTGCGTGCCTGTAATCCCAGCTACTTGGGAAGCTGAGGCGGGAGAATTGCCTGAACCCAGGAGGCGGAGGTTGCGGTGAGCCGAGATCGCGCCATTGCACTCCAGCCTGGGTACCAAGAGCGAAACTCCGTCTCAAAAAAACAAAACAAAACAAAAACAAACAAAAAAAAACTCTGTTTATGACAATATAGATTTTTTCTAGCTTGCTCCTCCAAATTCTTCCAACCTCTGCCCATTACCTAGTTCCAAAGTTGCTTCTACATTTTCAGGTATTTGTTAAAGCAACACCCCACTTCTGCACCAGTTTTCCGTCTGACTCTGTTTTGTGCTGCTGTAACAAAATACTGCAGGCTGGGTAATTAATTAAGAACAGAAACTTATTGGTTCACAGTTCTGGAGGCTGGGAGGTCCAATATCAAGGTGCTGGCATCTAGGGAGGACTTCTTTGCTGTGTCATAATGTGGCAGATGGCATCACATGGCCAAAGAGCAAAGTGGGTGAGAAAGAGCAAGTGGAGGATGAACCTACTCCTGTAATAATGAACCCATTTTCATGATGATGACATTAGTCCATTCATAAGGGCAGAGGCTTTATGACCTAAGCATCTCATTTTTAATTTTTGAGGTGAGTCTTGCTCTGTTGTCAGGGTGGAGTGCAGTGGTGTGATCTCAGCTCACTGCAACCTCTGCCTCCCCAGTTCAAGCGATTCTCCTGCGTCAGCCTCCCGAGTAGTTGGAAGTACAGACACATGCCACCATGCCCAGGTAATTTTTGTATTTTTAGTGGAGATGGGGTTTCATCATGTTGGCCAGAATGGTCTCAGTCTCTTGACTTCGTGATCTCCTGCCTCAAACTCCCAAAGTTCTGGGATTACAGGTGTGAACCATAGCTCCCAGCCTTAAATATCTCTTAAAGGTCTCACTTTTTAATGCTATTACAATGGCAACTAAATTTAACATGAGTTTTGAAGGGAATAAACATGGAAACTGTAACTGAAATTTATATCAGATAGTGGGGTTAATGGGCAAAGAGGATCTCTGTAATTAATAAAAAAAAAAGTTAAAAATAGCCAGGTATAAGAAATATATTTTGGCTATAGAAGCATCAATGAGTAATGGAAACAGTAATATTCCTCATCTATTTAGCATTGTATCAGCATCATGTTAAGAGTCTAATGTGTTTTAGATTTTGGGCTGCTTAAGTTCTCCAAAGACCACACTATGAAATCTATGCTATCATCAACTTAAACTGCAGCCCCTCTACCCCCTCCTTCCACCCTAGGTTTGGGGGAGCATGCACTCAAGTCCCAACACTCTAATCATACCTTGGTCTTTCTAGTGACCAGCCTCCATTCCGAGGCTATCTAGGAACCCCCAGCCACCAATCATCTCATTAACATACACAACATATTCTGTGACACTGAAGATTCCAAGAGTTTTAGATTCTATATATTGGGAAACTAGACAAAGACCAAATATATACAGTCATGTGCTCCTTAAGGATGGAGAAAGATTCTGAGAAATGTGTTGTTAGGTGGTTCATCATTGTGTGAACATCATAGAGTGTACTCACAGAAACCTCAATGGTACCGCCTGGTTCACATCTAGGTTCTATGGTACAGTCTGTTGCTCCTAGGCTACAAACTTGTATAGGATGTTACTATACTGAATTCTGCTGGCAACTTTAACGAAATGATAAAGTTGGAATCATACAATATGTAGCCTTTTTAGATTGTGGCTTCTTTCATGAGTAATGTACATTTAAGTTTCATCCATATCTTTTTATGGCTTAATAATTCATTTCTCTTTAGTGCTGAACGACATTCCATTGTCTGGATGTACTGCAGTTTATTCAATCATTCACTTACTGAAGGACATCTTAGCTATTTCCAAGTTTTGGCACTTATGAATAAAGTTGCTGTAAACATCCACGTGTGGGTTTTTCTGTGAACATACGTTTTCAATTCCTTTGGGCAAATACCAAGAAGCATAATTGCTGAAGTGTATGATAAAAGTATGTTTAGTATTGTAAGAAACCACCAAACTGTCTTCCAAAATGGTTGTACCATTTTGCATTTCCACCATCACTGAATGAGACTTTCTGTTGTTCCACATCCTTGTCTGCATTTGATGTTGCCAGTGTTGTGGATTTTGGCCATTCGAATAGCTGTATAGTAGTAATTTATATTGTTTTAAGCTGCATTTTCCTGATAACATATGGTGTGGAGCATTTTTTCATATGCTTATTTACCACTTGTAAATCTGCTTTGATGAGGTGCCTGGTAAGGTATTTGGCTGTTTTAAAAATTAGGTTGTCAGTGAAACTCCGTCTCAAAAAAAAAAAAAATTAGGTTGTTTGATTTCTTTGTTGAGTTTTAAGAGTTCTTTGTATATTTTGGACAATAGTCTTTCCTCAGATACGTCTTTTGCAAATATTTAATCCCAGCCTGTGATTTGTCTTTGCATTTTCTTGATAAATTTGTTTTTTACTTGATAGATAGTTTTAGAAAAAAAGTATGAAAAACTTTAAAATAGTAAAGAAAAAAAAGTCTCGCTAGTGCACTTTTCAGAATTATCTTTTTTCATTGTCTTTGAGCTAATTTGCCACATTGTAAGCTTTAGAAAACCAATAATCATGGTTCCTCTCCTTAGAAATGCAAATAAACTGTATCCAAAATGTAACTGATTATTGCCCAAAGATAGACAGACCTGTTTGCTTCTACTTGTAAAATTCAATTCAGTATTATTTATTTCCTAGATGTGCATGGTGCTTTGAATTATCTTTTGAACTGGTTTTAACATCTTACTGGTTCTCTCATTAATTAATGCATTAAATAAAATCTTTGATGCAGATTCATTTTTTATTCATTTGTATCAGCATCATGATTCTACCTTTTTTTCTCCTTTTATTTATTTATTTTTGAGATGGAGTCTCACTCTGCCGCCCAGGCTGGTGTGCAGTGGTGCGATCTCAGCTCACTGCAACCTCTGCCTCCTGGGTCTGAGCGATGCTCCTGTATCAGCCTCCTGAGTAGCTGGAATTACAGGCCTGCACCACCATGCCTGGCTAATTTTTGTACTTGTAGTAGAGACGGGGTTTCACCATGTTGACCAGGATAGTCTCAATCTCTTGACCTCATGATCCACCCACCTCGGCCTCCCAAAGTGCTGGGATTACAGGTGTGAGCCATCGTGCCCGGCCTATGATTTCACCTTTTTTTAAAGAAATTCTTTAACATATAGAGAAGTTGGTATAACTTAGGCTACAGAGGTAGTGGAGAATTGTCTCTATTTTTGGACGGCAAATCACATGCTCTTGCTTGCCATGTTATACTGGGAAGCAAAAAAGGTAAAGTAGAGAACCAGAAGCATGTTGCCCGTTAGGACCGATGTGCAAATTGTTAAAGCCATTGTTTAGTATGAGGAACTTGGATTGAAAAGAAAAATGAATAAATAAGTTCATTTAGAAAAAGCTGGAAAACATATATTTTACCTAAACTAGGCTCTGCCAAAAGGCCTCTACTAGCATTTTGGAATCAGAACAATTAGCAGAGAAATTAGGCTGCTCTTCTGGGCTTAAGGACATCTCCCAAACAAAGCTTACTTTGATTATGGAATTGTTAATTAACATTCTGAGAGGGTGATCACGTGGGGCTCTGTGCCCAGGGTGCCTTCACAGTTGCTTTGTTTGAACGAAGTCCCCTAGTGTTAACAGTTGGGTATCTGTAGATTAAGTGCAGACAATACTTGGACAGACAATTGAAAAAGTAATTTTTTGATGCTTTCCCCAGCTGCTGCTGAAAGATTAGCTGGGATGTTATCCAGGTTCCTTCACTGTAGCTGATAAAACTTTCGGAGAGAAGCATGTGAGTTTCTACATTATTGTTGATTTAGCTAGGAAAAGAAGTTAGAAACACTTTTGCACTTCTTTTACGGGTTGTGGGTCAACAGTCTAGATTTTGCTTGCTAGACATGGCCCCTGTTGGGAGGAAACACATCATTATAGACAACAATTAGTTAAAAGGAAACTATACAAAGTGGTTATTCTAGTTGTCTTTCTGGTATCCATTCTACTTCATCTCATTTTTGTGGCCACTGTGATTCATGTGTCCTGCCCTGGGATGTGAACAGGCAAAGCTCTTTGGGGTTATCTAGTTTTCCTCACCACAAAGGATGGAGATTTCTGACCTAGGCAGATTTTAGTGTAGATACTCCCTTTGGTCACAGTGGTTGTTTGGGGGTAGACTAATTAGAGTAAAGCTTAGAGTTTTTGTTCGTTAATTATGGAAAACCCTATCTTCTTGTGTGCTGGATATGTTCGAAAAAGAACCTTCTGACTGGCAGTGCTCTTATGTCCATAAGAAAAGCCATCCTGAAGATCAAGTGGATCCAGAGAGGACTGCCTCAAAGAATCACAGAGAAAAGAAATTGAAGCTGTAATGAAATTGCTCTGAAAGCCCTTTCAACCTCTAGACTTTTCAGTAACTTGAACCTGTAAATTCCTCTTACTGTCTGAATCAATTTGATTTGGGTTTTCTGTCACTTGCAATGGAGGCAGCCTTCTTACCACCAAACACTGGATTTTTCTGTAGTCTCAATTGCTTCCTACTCACTATATGGGGCTCTAGTAACTGTGCAGAGGGGATTTTAGAAAATGGCCATGGCTTGGTTCTCATCCTTGGGGAAGAGCTGAGATTATGTTCACTAATCCCCCCGGGAGCTTTTAGAGCCTGTCCAATCTTGGAAGCTTTTCACCTTTCCCAGACCCAGCAGTTAAAGGTGTAATTTCTGACAGACTTCCTGTTGCCTTCCAAGAAAATGAAATGTCTGCGGAGAAAATGAGATCAGCCCCAATCTGGAAAATCTGGAGATCTCTGGACAGATGGTGTTGCATGGAACTTTCTCTGTGAAAGACAATTCTACAGGTTTGCAGGATATTATTCTTTAATTTGTGTGTCTTTAAGACTAGGGGAGGCTTAAAGCCTACTGTATTGTAAGCTCCCTAGAGAGCAGGAGCCATACTTGTTTTATTCGTGTCTCTGGTGCCTAATATAGTGTCTGGCCCCTGAGAAGCATTCAGTAATTATCTAACTATAATAAGCATTCAATAATTAGAACGATGAGCAAATGAGGAAGAGTTGAATGCTACAGAGTGTTTGGTGGGTTTCTTTTTATACTATACCAGTAAGGGGTTTTCATTTCAGATCCATGATTATAGTCATGGGTTGGTTGCAGGGTTTTTCTAAATTAAATTTAGTGGAAAGTTTATTATCTCACTGCATTTTTTGTTTAACCTATTCTTTCCTCTAAGTTAAAAAGGCACCCATCATCTGAATTTCTTTAGGAAGAAAGTTGTTTCATTTGTAATCATTGAACAAAGGTTGGGTTGATGAAATCTCTCCATGACGTGGGTAAAGAAATGAACAGTATACAGATACCCAAAAATTATGTCAGATTTTTTTCAAATTATTAAATAACTTGCAGAGCCATCCATGTTTTTGAGCAGTCTGTATGCTTTTTGTATTACTGATTCAGTTGCAGAAAGCTGAGCATAGTAAAGATAGAGGAAAGAAAAATGCCACTGTTAGCTCTTTTTTTTAGTATATTAATTGAAATATTAACTTTTCCATAGGTAAAGGGACAGAAACCATTAATTCAATTCCGCTAACTTCCAGGGAAGACTAGATAAGAGCTATTCAATTACAGGTTGCTTATTTATCTAATTCTCTTGGCAGGATTTGCTTTTGGTGAAACAAATCACCTGTTGAAGGAAAAAAAAGCCATTTAAGTGATTAAAATCGGCTTCAACTAATTTCCTCTTTAACCTATTTGTAAGACAGCAAAAGCTGATAATTGTAATGAATAGTTCTTATGGGAAGCTTTAATTGACATTCGGATCTCATTAGACTTTAAAAAACTGCCATCTTCTTTTTTTTTTTTGACATTTTAGGAGGGGATTTATTTGAGAAACAAAAAACACAACAGAATACTTCCAAGGTCACTTTACAAAATAAAATAGGCAATAATAACATACATATATTTGCAAGCATAAAGAGGCATATTAATCAGTCACACGGGTATAACACTTATCGAAGAGATCTTCAGAAATTTTCTCTTTTGCAGCTCTAGATATGCAAAAGGAATATCGTTCAGAGCTCTTTTGCTGGGATTACAGTGTTCAAGGAAGTCTTCAGTCCATGAATTTAATGATGAGCTTTGAAGCTTCAGGGTTTGGAACTCAGCTCTGCCATTATTAGCTGCGTGAACCAGGACAATTCTTAATTTTGTTTTAAACTCAGTTTTTGCAGGTGTAAAATGATTGTTGTGATGGGATGTTATAATGCTTGAATGAGCTAATATAAAGAGCTAAGTTTACAGGTATAAAGGATGTGACAGTGTCCAGCATATGGTGAACATGCAGTAAGGTGGATTCATTGTGAATTAGAAGCTCTGAAATGAACAAGAAAGAGTACTAGAAAAATGAAGAGTAATTCCTCTTTATAATTAACTTATCAACTGCTAGAACATTTAGCATAGAGTTAGATACCTGCTCTAGTGTCAAGAAAACACTCTAAATATACATTTTTCAAGTTCTGGAACCATACTACTTCTGTGTTATATGTGTGATGCTTCAGTAGTCTTTATAAAGGACATCTTATCCTAGGGGGCAGAGTGTACAATACTTTTTGAACAAGAGCAGAGCACCTTAGTTTCAGTAAACAATTAAAATCAGTTAATATGAATGTCAACTCAACTCTTCTTCTTGGTGTTTTTAAGTATGTGTAATTTAAAGGTGAAGAAAATGTAAAATGGAAAATTAAGTGAGTACAAGGCCTGTTGAATGTATATGGTATAAAAAATGTGTGAGAAAAGGAGAAAGGAGATGGATAAAGATGAGTAGCTTTTTGATATGAAATGTTCATGGGATAAAATTATATACATCATTGCTGTTTAATAAGCATGTTATTAACATCAATTTTTACCACTTTTTTTAGGCTGGAAAGTATAAATAATATTCCTTAGACAAATAAGTCAACTTTTGATTTTCTGAGCAGAGGAAATTTGGAAGTTTGTGAAAACCTGACTTAGGACTGCACTAGAAATTTTAGTGTGTATGTGTGCTAGGGAACAGTTTGGTTTACTATCTTGGAGGTATTTTATTCAGATTAACTTTAAAATTAATTTGCATTTTGAACACACATCAGTTGTTTCTGCCATTAAGAAGATTATTTAAGGCCATTTTAGATAGATTTAAAAGTATGTAAATAATTCACACCATAAATTATAATTTATAATCATAAATAATCTATATGCAAAGAGAAGTAATACCTACTTTTATTTATTCAATACTTTGCATTAAGTTTAGATTTAATCTCTTGTTTATGGTGAAAAGCGAAGGAATTTTTCCCTAGTCTAGAAGTGATTAAGTCTGGAGATAAGAATAGCTTCATGCTGCTGAGACGACAAAATTTGGTACCTCTGCTCTCACTTTTAAAGTGTACCCTAATTTCCTAACAATGCGCTGATTACACATAACAGAAGTTTGTATTAGAAAGTGAGGAAACACTTAATCAGAAAGAAAACTTGAAGCAATCAAGGGAATAGTTGTTGCCTCAGAAACTGACCCTTTTTTATTTCCTTGATTTATGACTTCCCTTTGTATTGCTCACATGCACTTTTAGCTATCATTTCTGTCCTGATGACTAACCTTGTAGTTATCAGTTTTCCTTACCCTAGCTCCCTCAGGATCAGTTGCTGAAAGAGCCTCCTGAATACCATCTTACTCCTTTGAATGAGTGGGATGGAACAAGAAGAAAGCGTTTATTGTTCTTTGTTTGTTAAACTAGAATTAAAGTAGGCTTGAAGAAGCCATTTACTCTCATGATCTGAATTCCTGGGTCTCCAGTCTATTCAAGTAAATGCATTTCCGTTCGGGAAAGAGTCCCTTCATACCATTCTACTTCTAGGACAGTTAGTCATTTAGCTCCTGCTGAATCTATATGGTCAAGGAACTTGCAGAGTGGAACTTATTTTGGTTCTTTGTGCTTGTGTGGAGGGTACTCTATTGGAAGGTATTATAAGGTGTGGGGAGAGTGAAAAAGAGAGAGAGAAAAAGATTAGTTGATGTCTGCAGTTTTCATAAACAGCTGGGGCTATGAGCAGAAACTCTCTAGATTGCACTTCTGAAAGTAGCATCTGGCATAGTGGAAACAACAAAGCTGCAGGGACTATGGAAGAGATAAAGTAGCAGAGCTTGTCAGGTGTCTTGTAGTTTAAACTCCAGACCTTACGAACAGAATTATCAACAAGGAGTAATGAAATGTGCTCTAGCATCTAAGAATCATGGTCAATAGGACCTTAGCCTGAGTGAAAAGCATGTAGACTGTGATAGAAGAAGCAGGAATTGGAGATTGCCATAAATTAGCTTGAAAGCAATAGTTCTTCAAGTGATTTCCAGACTGTCATCACTAGCATTGCTTAGGAACTTGTAAGAAATGCAAATTCTTGGTCTCCAACTGGAACTTATGATATCAGAAACTCTGAGAACAGGGCTCAGGAGTATGTGTTTTAACAAGTTCTCCAGGTGATTCTGATGCATGCTAAAATTTGAGAACTGATATTTTAGGGCATTGGGGCCACTTTTCCTTACTAAGCTACCTTAATGAGGAGGTGGCCTTCATCTGTCTGTTCCTACAACTAATTTTTCCAGGTCTGCGAATGAATGAATGTGTGGATAGCAGATTCAAAATGTGATAGAAGAACCTGGCAAAGCTTTGCTGTTACATTTCATTATTCCAAGACCTGAAATAATCCCTTTCTTGGGTGCTCCTCTTTCTTTTCAAGCTCTTATGTGTCTCAGTCCCCTGACTCTTGGAAGACTCCATCACCTGTTATATCACAGTGGAACTGCATAGTCCAAAATGGTAGCCACTACTCACATATGGCTATTCAGATTAAAAATAAAATGAAAATTTAGTTCTTTGGCTATACTAGCCATGTTTCAATTACTCAATGTGTCTAGTGGCTACTATGTTGGACAGTACAAATATAAGGGTATTTCTACCGTTGCAGAAAGTTCTTTTATTTTTATTTTTATTTTTGTAGAGACGGAATCTTGCTGTGTTGCTCAGGCTGGTCTCAAACTCATGGCCTCAAGCAGTTCCTCCCACTTTTGCCTCCCAAAGTGCTGGAATTACAGTCCTGAGCCGCCGTGCCCAGCCCCATTGCAGAAAGTTTTACTGGACAGAACTGCTGTAGAATTCCTCTCCTATAGCTGATACTAACCTTGTTACCCTATCTGATAATTTTTAGAGTTTTCCAATTTCTGTGGAGTAAATACTCCTATCATGGCCAATTTCACGCTACTAACCTGACACCACTGAACATGGCATTGGGTGGAGATGTACCCAATCGACTCTGGAGAGCCAGTATTAAGTGGTTCCAGGTCAGCACTGGCTTTGTGAGAGGAATTCTTCCTTGATGGCAGAAAGTGCTGGTTCTGTTCTTTACAGTCAAATGTCACTTTACAATAAGATTGGCTTTCCAAAAACAACATTAACAGCATACTAAAAGTGGCCAGTAACTCAATCACCTTAATTATATTTTGGGTGTAAAGCAAGAATATGCAATCTACAACTTAAGTCTTTTCTTTTTCTTTTTTCTTTTCTTTTTTTTTTTTTGAGACGGAGTTTCGCTCTTGTTACCTGGGCTGGAGTGCAATGGCGTGATCTCGGCTCACTGCAACCTCCGCCTCCTGGGTTCAGGCAATTCTCCTGCCTCAGCCTCCTGAGTAGCTGGGATTACAGGCATGCGCTACTGTGCCCAGCTAATTTTTTGTATTTTTAGTAGAGACGGGGTTTCACCATGTTGACCAGGATGGTCTCGATTTCTTGACCTTGTGATCCACCCGCCTCGGCCTCCCAAAGTGCTGGGATTACAGGCGTGAGCCACCGTGCCCAGCCAAAGTAAGCCTTTTCTATGTCAGTTGGAACACTGCTCAAGGGAATTGGTGCTAGTGTCCTACAGTGCGTATGCACATGAAACTAAACCATCCAAGGTGTTAAGATGTATACGTTCTAGGCAGAATTATATATTGAGTCAATGGTGGTGCTCTAGTGATTAGTTCTATTAGAGGAGGTGTTTATAGTCTATATGTGGTTGTGGAGAGTATGCTGCTAAGGCTGACATGCTTACCAGTTGAAAATGGAAGAGTTAACTTTAATTTATGAATCCATGAATGGCTTGCAAATATGCTATCAAAGATGAGCACGTACTTAACTTTAAAAATAGTTGCTATTTTAAAGTGCTTTGAAATTCTTTTTGAAAGATGGAAAATTTTATTTTAATTGCAAGCTAAACAAAACTCAATTGATATGCAGCCAGGGCTAGTTTTTTTAGAATCACAATTAGACTTGGCAGACTTTTTTTTTTTTTCCACCAGAGCATTATCTATTTTTTTTTCTTTTGGTGATGATGGGGGTTTATGGTCATGAATAAAGATCCTACATCATTAAGCTAACAACTCATCTGTTAGATAAAAATAGATTTTTGTCCATGGACTTTGCTCCCAAAATACTTGGAAATGCGAAAGCTAAATAATTCTTATCCTGTTTCCTTTCCTGAAAAGGAAAACCCCTAACTCTGAATGCCTGTTACTAAAACTGTTTCTTAATTGTGACAGTCATAACTGAATGGGAGTTATCAGTTAAACTGATGACCTGGTTGAACCCATTTATTTCTGCAGAAAGATTGTCCACATTTGTGTCAAACCGGGTCATTTTCAGGCCCTTGGGAGTCTGCCATTCCAATGCTTGTCCAGCTGAAGCTGGATGTCCTTGAATGACAGCTGCTAAAAATTCAATCAATAAGTGGTATCCAAATGTCAGGGAGAGCACTGCAAAGTGGGGACAGGCTGAGATACTCTGCAGGGTTTGATTTTGGCTAGTCAGAATTTAAATTTGACTTAGGAAAAAAGTAAGTCAGCATGTTTAATCCGCAAACATTACGCATCACCTATCAGTAGACTTCGTAAAGGTCAAGCAATCAATATGGTTGGCAGCAGCGAAGATAGGTTACAGGAGGCGATTTTTATTTCTTGAAATTGTTTTTTACATTCCAACATACAAAAAGGTAGGCAGAGTGTCAGGTAAAGTAAAAGAATTTGTATTACAGTGAGATGAGATGATCCTTGGTCAGGGGGCTACATTAATAGATGCAGTGGACTTGGAAAGAAATGGGGTTTCTCAAATTGCATTTATATTTGTCTTTGTTAAGGGCTTAATATTTTGAATGCACACCTATCCTTTGGGGAAAATTGGCTGCCTGATATATCATCAATCCAGGAAGATGGAAATACCAGAAGCATATGTTTCATCATATTGTTGCTTCTAGTCTTACTTAGACTAGGAAAAAAAAAAAGAAAGAAAGAAACAAGATTAATTTTTTGTTCTTGCTCTTTGCAAAATCTCTTGGAATATAGTAAAGGTAATCATTGAAAATGTTAGGCTCTTTTATGAAGTTATAATTATAGATTTACAAACTGAGGGAAGAGGGATCTTGTAATATTTCTAATTTGTGTATTTCTAGAAAAGTAGTTGAACAGTTATGGGATGAAAAAATGATTTAAAAATCTGAGAAGGAAGGAAATAATGACAGGTGGTAATAACCTTGTTATTAGAGAACTATATAGTCATGGTGTGTGTGTGTGTGTGTGTGTGTGTGTGTGTGTGTGTATCAAGATTTCACCATGGGCATTTTCAAACCAAAAAAAAGGCTTTTGTTAGTTCCTTCTTACAATTAAAAAAGTCCACATGGTATGTGTGTTTCAATTTTCACCTAGAAAGATGCCTATTGCAACTGATCAATAAATTAACCTATAGTAGCCTAATTTTTAAACTTATTTCATCACACATTACTAGAAAAGTTCTTAAAAATATAGATGAGTACTGTATATATTTCTTGACCCAAAATTGTGATATAGTAGGAGAAAATATTAGGGAAAATTTCCTGCTTTTTCTTAAACTCTAGACTGCTCTTGAATGAAGTCTGGACAAGATAGCAGTGAGAAACTAATGGCACTAGATGCAAATTTATGTCAGATCCAAAGGCTCTGGTATAATATCTTCAGTTAGCTGCGTGCTCCTGGTCTCACAGAAACAAAAGTCCTTAAGGTTTAAGAATTTCTTCTTTCTTAAATCTTTCCAGCACAACCTAGAGACCACTGTTTGTAGATCATCCATTGAGAAGGATATATGTGAAATGTGAGAAAGTGCAGAGTTACCCATTGCATTTCAATGATTTTCCGGGCCTGTAGTAAATTGCAATTGTGGCCCCAGTCCTTTACCTGTCACTGTATGCACACTGTTTGCTCTGTGACTGCATTTTCTTTCAATGAAAATATAGAGTCTATTTACCTTGAAATTGGGCTTGCTTGGGCATTGCTTTGTCCAACAGAATGCAGCAGAAATGACAGCATGCCATTTCTAAGCCTAGGTCTAAGAAGGCATGGGATGTTTCTGTTGTCTAGCTGAGAACACTGCCATGAGAACATTACTGGTGTAGCTTCTGCATGATGAAAGACACAGTCTCATCAGCCCCAGACATATCGAGGGGCCAGGTATGATCAGTGGAGCCATGTAGTTGACAACCCCAGATATGTAAGCAATAAATGCTTAATGTTGTAGGCTGCTGATGTTTCATGGTTGCTTGTTATGCAGTGTTATTGTGACGATAATGCCACAATATAGCTTAGAAGATTAGTTTCCAAATGGGATTATATGTATAAAGTTCTGATTCATTCTTCATGGAAATCTTGATGCTTCATTATAAATAAGGAGTCTTTGAAGTGACAGCCTTACTTAGCCCAATCACCTACCACAGGATATTTTTCTACTGAGTTGATTTGATCTGGGGGCAAAGGTTTCAGCCCTCAGCCTGGTAATAGCCATATGCAAATGTATTTGTGTCACTTCCAACCTGACAGATAGACAGGCATCTAGAAGTTATTAAGTAGATACTTACCTGGGACCTTCTTGTGTTCGGTGTGAGCATTCTCAAAGTTTCAGCAAAGAGTTCATTCCCCTGGGATGCTAGAAGTGGCTTCATAACGGCCACTAGCACATTTGTATTCGCCATCAGGCAGAATGAACAGAATTGCTTCTAGGATATCTTTTGGGAATTTAAACATACTCTTTTTCTTTTGCTAGGCCCATTTCTTGTGTGTATGGAATGAATCAGTGTGCCATCCTTTTAAGACCCTTCCCATTGTCTTCTGGTTTTATTTTACTTCCATTTCTTCCTTTTACTAGAGAAAACAGTTGAATTTTGTGGAAGCCCCAGGGGTTTCTGAATTTCAGACGAACAGGATTTTACCTGGGAGAGAAAGGATTTTTGATGGGAAATAGAGGCTACTTATGATTCATTCAAAGGAGTTTTTCCTTTCCGTCATCTTATTTGCTAGTGATTTGGTCTTACTTGACACTTCAGAGCCTACTGTGAGATGACTTTGCTTCACACTGGATCTTTTTCAAATATTTTTCAAGGACAAACATCTCCCTACAGGTTTTCTCAGCTGTAATGATTGTCTTGTCTGGGGATTGTATTCTGATTAATTCAACTGCTTACTGCTTCAGTGGATTCCAAATTTGTCATGTTAAAAAAAAATTCTGGGAAGTTTTATAAAAGACGGTGAGGACAGGGCTTAGGATTTATTCTTCGGACCAATCTTTAGAATGTGGCAGGGAGTTGAGGCATACAGAAAACAAAAATGAAAGGAATGCCAAATTCTTATGTATTCTCATAAGTCAGGAATAACTCAGGAGTTTTCCAGAAATTTCAGTCATTATTGCTTAGCATGGAGGTTTTACCCTGCACTTACCATCCAATTGAGCAGAAAGCAGTTAAAAGAATGCAATAAGTCTATTCAGCCAGCAGAGGGCGGGAGAGCCACACCCAGTTGCTTGGACCAGTTGCACACCTCCGAGACAACTGATTTTGAAGACACGAGCCGTTTTTTATACGCGTTTTGTTTTCACTAAGTAAGACCCTTCTTCGGACAGAATGGGCAAGAGTCAGTCCGCCTGGAATTCAATACTGGCTGCACCATGCGCTAGGCTCATCATCTTGTGCCTGATTCTTTCTCATCAGAAAAATGGAAAAATAATAGTCATGGTGAGGATGTTATAAGGATGTTGTGATGATGAAGTTGACTTATGTAATGCATTCCAAACAGTCCTTGGTGCTTAGTAACTACTTGATAAATATTATTTAGTAAAATTATAGGCTATCCCTTTGCCTTCTGTCTTCCATCCTCCCAAGTCTGAATGCAAAAATACATTAATATGGCAATAGGTTATGTGGGCTGACTCCTCTTCACTCTTCAAAACTCATCTCAAAAAGCACAATATGCCTTCATGATATTTCTGGCAAACATGCTTATGCCAAATTTTATAATGAGAAACAGGTTAGATAGCTTAGTAGATAAACCAGAGACATGCCGCTAAATTCAGGGACATTCTACTAAATAACCAGCCTCTGCACTTCAAAAATTACAAAGTCATAAAAGACAAAGAAATACTCTGAAACTGTTCCAGATTGTAGGATAGACATGAAAGCTGAATGCAGCACATGAGCTGGGGATTTCTTCTGCTATAGAGTACACATTGGGACAATTGGTGAAATTTGAATAAGGTCTGTAAATAAGATAGCAGTACTGTATCGGTATTTGTTTCCTGATTTTGTTACTTGTAGGCTATGGAAGAGAATGTCCTTGCTTTTAGGAAATATATACTGGAATCTTCAAGAGTAAAGGGGGCATCATAATCTCTGTAAGTTACTCTCAATTTTTTTTTTTTTGAGACAGAGTCCCTGTTGTGCAGTGGTACAATCTTGGCTCACTGCAGCCTCCACACTCTGGGTTCAAGGGATTCTCCTGCCTTAGCCATCCAAGTAGCTGGGATTACAGATGTGTACTACCATGCCCAGCTAATTTTTGTATTTTTAGTAGAGATGGTTTTTCACCATTTGACTAGGGTGACTTGAACTCCTGACCTCAGGTGATCCACCCACTTCGGCCTCCCAAAGTGCTGGGATTACAGGCATGAGCCACTGTGCTCAGCCCCCCAATTATTTTTTGAAAAAAGAAATGTATATTTGTGTGTATGCATACATGTATGTAAGCATATTTGATATAACAGCATTTAGTACATCTGGTTAAAGGGTATTTGAGAATTCTTTGTAGTTTTGTTGCAACCTTTTTTTGTAAATCTGAAATTATATCAAAATACAAAGGTTAAAAAATAAAATCACAAATAGTAAATACAACGCCGGCTCTCAGAATGCCTCGTTCTTTAATAGTTTTCCCTGGTGTCCGCTGCCTCACCCTTTGCCTTAGGTGGGTAGGCGCCCTTATGTGCCCTTTGTCGGCAGCTTCGCTCTCTGTCACAACACCTATTACACTGCACTGTGACCACCTGATTATGTCATTAAACTATGAGCCAGCCCAAAGAAGGCAGGGGTGCTATCTCGTTCATCTTTGTATCTCCTGAGCTTAGCTAATACCTGGCACAGAGAAGAAACATATTAAGGATCTGCTGAGAGAATAAAGATAGTGGAACTTGGTCTTATATCTAAGGTTTGATTTTCTAGGGATCTGTAGTGAATTTTAGGCTTGCTGTTTAGTTTTTGTAGCAGGGATGTAGCACAGGTTTGGGACTCAGCATACCTAGTCTGAAAGCTGATTTCTGTCACAGCATGCATGAGGGACAGTCTCTTCAGTCTATTTATACCATAGTGCTGTGATTCTCGAGCTTATACACACTGTGAGGACAGAATTTGTGTTCTTTAAACAAAGAGGGGCAAATATACAGTGGACTCTATCTATGTAGGTATTGAACTTAAGGGAATTCCAGGGCCAAGTGTGTCTACTATTAAAAGAAACATGTTAATTTTTTGTATTTTTAGTAGAGATGGGGTTTCACCATGTTGATCAGGATGGTCTTGATCTCTTGACCTCGTGATCTACCCGCCCCAGCCTCCCAAAGCGCAGGCCTGTAGTCCCAGCTACTTGGGAGGCTAAGGCAGGAGAATTGCTTGAACCCAGGAGGCAGAGGTTGCGGTGAGCTGAGATTGCGCCATTTCACTCCAGCCTGGGTAACGAGCGAAACTCCGACTCAAGCAAGAGAAAAAAAAAAAAAAAGAAAAGAAAAAAAAAAAGAAACATGTTTTTCTTAGAATGTAGTCCCGAAATGCAAACCATGATTTTATCTGGTGTGCAACTGAAGAAACAGCAATCTGAACTGATATGGGAAGAAGACCTCACTGTTACAGCATTAGTGAGAAACAGTGTTTGTGGCTCTTAATTGCTCATTTTTTAAATGGGGGTGGGGTGTTAGGGATCTTCTAAGGGCAGATTTGTTCATATGCAGAGATGATGTTAGGATGCAGTGCCACAAAGATGTAACTAACCCTCTGTTTGTGATCTCCATATTAATTCACTCTCAGAAGAGGGTATGCACTGTGGTCACTATTCTACCACTATTTAAAAAATACTTTTAAACTATTTTTTTAGCTTCCAAGTAGATATTTTGCTATTTGGCAAGTTGACAATGCAATAGAAAATCAATATAACTTTTATCTTTACCAAAAGCCATAAAAGTCTATCCAGAAAAACTTCAGATGTGTGAATATGGCTTTAGAGAAGGAACTCAACTACAGACTATAAGAAATGTAAAACCAAGCCAGGTTTCTGTTGTGGTCCTTTATTATGACCTGGTGACCTAAGCTAGAGAATCATAGCACTAAGGTATGAATAAACCAAATAGCATGCATTGGTTTTAGTTCAGAAGGGAATTTTTGTGCAGAAAATAAATTGAAAGTAGGGGCTCTGGCCAACTTAAACAGAAAAGAAAAAAGTATGATTCCCCACACCTCAAAAGTGACTCCTTCATGCATCCCACCAATCGAAGATCCATTTGGAATAACAGGTTCTTTTAAAAGCTGCCATGAAAGTTAAGCCTCCTACCACCTAGACTTCAGTGTGAATTGGCTTAATCAGGCATGTCGATTGCTTTTTTTCTAACACCTAACTTAGGAGATGAAATAAATAGAGGTCTTGTTTGGAGGGAATTGAAGAAGGAAGTGGAAAGGGAAATTTTCGATCAAGGGATGTTTTGGAATGGTGGAAAAGTAGGATGGTTAGGACAGCTGGAAATAGTCTCTTAGTTCTTTAGAAGCCGGGAAAAAGATGTAGAGAGAAGGGCACAAGTGGTCAAGGCTCCATGAAAAGGAGGATGAAGTGGTCAAACCGGATATTGGCCATGCAGCAGTGATGTCAGGAACCCTGCTTAGTATACCATCAAATAACATGTGAGTCACAGTGCTGTAACTATCTGTCTTGAAGAATTGCCTGGCTATTTCTCTCAAAGAATGGACTCTATATTATACACGAATGTCTATCTGTAATAGAATATGCCTATGTTAGTACTCAATAGACACTGATTTGATTAAACCTGTAATGCTTTGACACTTTTGCCATATCATCCATTATTTGGAACCTCACCACCTGGAACTTGATTTTTCAACAAAATTAAAAAAATACTTGGCCAAAACTAACTTCCCCTAAACTTACAAATAAAATGAACAATTCAAGAACAGCCAACTGAGTAATTCTGTTATGTAAACCATCACTATTAAATGGCTTATTTATTGAAATGGCATTCAATCTTATGTGGGCATTCAAGTATTTTAGGACATACAATGGATATTTCTCCAAACCCCAAAAATCCCATAAGGCAAGGGCAGCAGGACAGCAAGCTTTTATTCTTGTCAAAATTGATCTTGACTTTGGTACTTCACAGTGGCTGCATGGCAATGTCACATTCTTGTCCACTCAGGTGGATGTGTTTGGCCACTTGGCTATCACTCTAGAACTAAGAGGCTTTGCAGTATAAAACCAAGATGTGAAGAACAGTAAAGGTCAGAGCTCAAAATTAGGAAGAATAAAGACAACAAATAGCTGGTAGGAGGTCAGCACAGGCGTGGAACCTGATCATGCTGAGGGCATCTGGGGAAGGAAAGAAAAGGGAAAGTTTGAATGAATAATAGAGAATAGCATTATATAATATTTGTAGATTTCTTTGTTATCTGCTGTATTAGTTCCTGCTGACACTGCTATAAAGAATTTCCTGAGACTGGGTAATTTATAAAGAAAAGAGGATTAATTGACTCACCATTCTGCATGGCTGGGGAGGCCTGAGGAAACTTACAATCATGGCAGAAGGGGAAGCAGGCATGTCTTACATGGCAGCTGGAGAGAGAGAGAGTGTGAAGGAGGAACTGTTAAACACTTATAAAACCATAAGATCTCGTGAGAACTCAATCACTCATGAGGACAGCATGGAGAAAACTTCCCCCATGATCTAATCATCTCCCACTAACTCCCTCCCTTAACATGTGGGCATTATGGGGATTACAATTTGAGATGAGATTTGAGTGGTAACAGAGAGCCAAACCATACAATCTGTCCTCTGCTCCTCAATTTTTCCCTTAAAAATGCTCGGGATAACTTATTAGAAGAAATGTTGTTTTAGGGAAAAATACAAGTTTAAATCAGGCTGGTACATTCATTTATGGATCAGTCCAATTCACCTTATTCAGGTCTGCATCTTCACTCCTTTGAACAGCTATGATCATCCTGTTACTGCTGATGCTGCCTCATTGCTCTGTTCCATTACCTCACCCCAAGCCTTCAAAGTCATCTCCTACTCTATTCCAGGGTAATTTTTCTAAAATGCAAATCCTGTTGTTTGGCAGCTCTGCTTAAAAGCTTTTAGTGACTTTCTGTTTTCTGTGGAATAAGTCTCAAAGTATATATCATTAGAACCTTTATGTTCTACCCTTCTAACCTTATGTTTTATCATTTCCTGTTGTTAATTTTAGCTTCACCCAGGTTTTTCTAATTTCTATCTCCAATTCTATTTTTTTTTTGAGTTGGAGTTTTGCTTTTGTTGCCCAGGCTGGAGTGCAGTGGCGTGATCTCGACTCACCACAACCTCCATCTCCCAGGTTCAAGCAATTCTCCTCCCTCAGTCTCCCAAGTAGCTGGGATTACGGGCATGTGCCACCATGCCCAGCTAATTTTGTATTTTTAGTAGACATGGGGTTTCTCCATGTTGGTGAAGCTGGTCTGAAACTCCTGACCTCAGTTATCCACCTGCCTTGGCTTCCCAAAGGGCTGGGATTACAGGTGTGAGCCACCGCGCCCAGCCTATATCTTGACGAACTGCTATTCCACCTCATAGAGCTAAAGTCAAATTGGTTTTTTTTTCAATTTTTGGGAAGCCTCCTCTACATACCTCCATTCTGTAACTCCCAAGAAGTCGAAGTGAGTATATTCACTGATGTTGCCACTTATCTAGTATGTATGTGTGTGTATATATACATAGATGTATGTGTGTATATATCAGTGCAGAGAATATATATATATATATATACACACACACACACACACACACACACACACACACGTGTATATAGGTTCAGGGAAGTATGGATAACACAGTGTGGCAGTCATTTGTGATGACTTGCACCACATATATGCATACACATATATACACACACACAGAAATATATATTTCTACATATTTATTTCTATATGTATTTCTAATATATAGTAGTTAGAAATATATATTTAGTATATAATATATAGAAGTTAGAAATATGTATAAAAATAGATATAATTAGGTTACTTGATAAATAATCTAATTACGGCTGCTTATGCATTTATCTTCTATTAGATTTTGACTTTCTTCAAAGTTGGTACCTAATTTGTTTCTTTTCATAGATCCAGGAGATGGCATACAATGGGTGCTTGTTAACTTCTTTTTGGATGAATGAATGAATGAAGCTTTCACTCCTGAATCCTTGGACTTAGTTAGTAACTCAAAGAGTAAAACTAAGGGCTGTTTACTAGATAACAGCCTCTGCTTAGTTCTGAGCTAAATCTCCTCT
Source organism: Callimico goeldii (assembly GCA_963573925.1). Lineage (NCBI taxonomy): Eukaryota > Metazoa > Chordata > Mammalia > Primates > Cebidae > Callimico > Callimico goeldii. Next base: position 20,035 of record CAUYOR010034210.1, read on the forward strand.
GGGAGTTGCAAAGTGAAGGAAATATATTGGTTGGAAAGAGGAGTTTGGGTCAATGCAGAGTTGAATCCATTTTTGAGAGAAATTAAATTTAGAAAAACAAGCTAAATGGCAGAATGGTAGTCATTACTGAATATGGGAGATACTCATGGTAGTATCAACAAACTGTTTGGTTAAGTAATATGAATGGGAAATCACTCTATTAGAGGAGGTCATGCTCTTGTCTTTGAGCAAGAATTAATGTACTGAAATAGCAAGATTAGATGAACATGAATAGGTCAGGAAGAAAACGAATGTTGTGGTCAGGAAGGTACTGGAAGCTGCAGGTATGGTGAAGAGCAATGGACTCTGTGGCTGTGACATTCTGTTAACTATACTGAGTGGGAAGGGGAGACAGGCTGGGATTTGGGAAAAGTTTGTGCAGAACGACCAAGACTGCGATCACATTCTTTACTACACCAGGACTCCCTGTTCCCTAGTGGGAGGAAACCTTCCCACTCCGGGCAGCAACGCCTTGGTGATGATGAGCAATTAAAGGTTCATAAATTTTCTATTTATTGGTGCGGTAGCAGCTGCTACAGTTAGAGGCTCACAGCTTGATGCCTCAGCTGTACACAAGTTTCTGACCCAGTGTGTAGCTCTTTGAAAAAATATTTTATAATGCAAATTCTCAGATATACAAAATAGATTTCACTCATGTATCCATGACCTAGCTTTAACAAATATAAACATTTTGTGATTTTTTTTTTCTGACATTTAAAAAAGCATATTTTAGATGCATTTTTTTGCTGTATATCAATATATCAGTATGGATCTCTAACTGATAAGGATATTAAAAATAATATAACCACCAAGATATTAACACATCCAGGGTTGCCTTAATATGTTCAAGGACCCTTCCCACCTCCCTTCCCTCTATCAGGCCATATGTACTATTATTGGTTACGCCTAAGTCATTGTCTTTCTGGGAGAAGAGTCAGCCACTACACTCATTTTTCTTGTGCTTGTAGAATCTTCCATTTACAAAATACAAGATATGAGGAATGAAGCTGTATGGCTATTACCTATGTCTAGCCTATACCTGATATCTGAATCAGCAGAAAGATGTATTCAATTTGTAAACCAGTCAGGCTATTTCAAGCCTACCCCTCCCTGCCATGTCAACAGGGTTCCCCTGACCTTTTTCTTTGAGTCAGGATCTTGCTCTGTCACCCAGGTTGGAGTGCAGTGGTGCGATCACAGCTCACAGCAACCTCAAACTCTTGGGCTCAAGGGATTTTCCCTTCTCAGCCTTCTCAGTAGCTAGGACTACAGGCACATGCTACCTAACTTGGCTATTTTTTTTTCACTTTTTTTCAAGATGAAGCCTCATCATATTGATCAGACTGGTCTCAAAGTCCTAGCTTCAAATGATCTTCCCTCCTCGATTTTCCAAAGTGCTGGGATTACAGATGTGAGCCACTGCGCCTGGCCAAAAGGGTTCATTAAAAAAAAATCATAATTTTTTTTGAGTTTTCAGACTTTCAAGCAGAGTAAATATGCCAAGTGTTTATATTTGTGGAATTGCCTGTTCTACCTGTCAATTTTGGGGAGAATAAAGGAAGTTCATTCTCCTAGTGGCTTTTGATGCAACCCAAGATACCAGTGATCATGATAATCAGCTATTTTGGTTGCTCTCTTTGCCCCTCTGTGCCAACAGAGAAGGTCAAATCCACCTATATGGGGTAGAATAAATCAACAGAGTGGATACAAAGAATTCTGGCCATCATATGGCCAGGATGGCCAGATCTACTTGGGAAGCTAAAGCATGTATTCAAGATTTAACTATCCATAAGGCATTGAAGTTAAGTGTCCAAAGTTAAGGGTGTTCATGCTGTAGCCATTAAGAAGAGTGGAAGGCACTTCTAACTGGAAATAGCCCTTGGTTTTTTGAGAGGAAGTGAAACTTCACTTGAACTTTGACTGCTGGTCACAGCTCATAGGTAATAAAGTGTTTGGGAGTATAATGGGAAGAAAAACAGAGCAAGCAAAGTGGAGAGAGGTGAAAGCACAAGGCAGGTGCAGGGAAGCATGGACAACAGTGTCGCAGTCATTTGCGATGACTTGCACCACATATCACACCCTTCCCACCTAATTTAAGGTCAGGTGAATTAGATAATTTCATGCATGTTGACAGTGTCCCAACTCAAGTGTCTACCATTAGGTTGCTCTGAATTTTGGTCTCAGGGCTTCCTCTGATGCCTACAAAGGCTGCTTAACACCACAGAGACTGTCAATAAGTGTAGTGGAGTCCAGTTTGTGGTGACATCCTTCAACCAACGGAGGTGGAAGACAGTGAAAAATATCCCAGAGTTGTCACAGGGACAATTCTGACATGCATTTTACATGGCTTCTTAGAGAGACCCACTGGGACTGAGTCTCAATGCCCACAGTGACTACTAGCTCCACGATGCATCCTTGCATTGGCTGACCCTCTTCTCCTGTTCCCCTTCTGTGGCCCACACTTCTGCTTGCTGAGAATTGTGAGAACCCAAACTAAGACAACCATTTTTGTAGAAATGAGAAAATATTCCTGGGAAATAGTGAAAAATAAATCCAGAATGATAGGTTTATACAAAGACTTTCTTACTAATTAAAAACAAATTTCCATTTCCCTATTTGCTTTCTTCTTGCTTTTTCCTTGCTGTTATTTAGAAAAGTAAAAAATGAAAACAATACTTTTAGATTACAATTTACATAGAACTAGCCTTGTCCTATGGTTTAGAGTCCTTAGAGATTCTCAGTTTGAGGATTCTGTCCCATTATCTTTCCTTATTGCAGTAAATGACAATCTATTCTTCCTGTTATTCAAGTCGGACACATTGAGGGTAATCTCTATCTGATCTGTCAGAAAATCCTGTTGAATTTACCTTCACAATACATGCAGAAGCTGGATGGCCATTTCTCAGTACCTTCACGGCTGCTGCTCTGGTTTGGGCCATAGTTGTCTTTCACTGGGACTGTTGCGAGAACAATCTGTCTGGTTTCACTGCTTTCCCTGAACTCCTTACAACCTATTCTCAACAAAACAGGCAAAATGATTCTGTTAAAATACAAGTCACATCACACCTTTCCAATGCTCTGCACCTTTGAGTAAAAGCCAACATTCTTACAATGACTGAGTAAATGCTGAAGTTTTGGCTTGGTCTTTCATCTCTTTCCTTCCTTGACCCTTTTTCTTGCTGTTCATCCCCTTGATTATTCCACTGCAGCCCATGGGTCTTGTGACTACAACTCCCACAGGCCAACATTCTCCCAACTCAGGTCAGGGTTCTCCCAACGCTTTGCACTTTTGTAATCTCACACTGGAGGGCTCCTCTCATCTCCCATAACCCCATAGCTCACTCCCTCACCTCCTGGGGTGTTTGCTCACCTGTCATGTTTTTTAAACAGTCCTTCCTTAGTTTCCCTATCTGAAATTGCAGCACCTACCTGAACACATCCTTTCCTTTTCCCCTGCGTTATTCTTCCCTTTAGTATGTTTTCCTATCTAAGCACATATTTTATTCATATACATTTTTTTCTTCCTTCCAGGCGGCAATCTCCATGAGGGCAGGTGTTTTTTTCTTTTGGTGGGATCAGGGGAGGGGAGGTGTTTCTATTGTTCATTGTTCTCTTTCCTGTCCTGAATAGCATGTACACACTATGATGGCTAATTTTAGGTGTCAATTTGATTGGTGTAAGGGATGTCCGGATAGCTGGTAAAACACGATTTCTGGCTGTGTCTGTGAGTGTATCTGGAAGAGATCAGCATTTCAATTGGGAGTCTGTGTAAAGAAAATCACCCTTACCAATGTGGATGGGTATTATCCAGTCTGTTGAGGACATGAACAGAACAAAAGGGCAGAGGAAGGGCAAATTTGCTTCTGTTCAAGTTGGGACACTCATCCTCTCTTGCCCTCAGACATTGGTGCAGCTGCTACTTGGGCCTTTTGACGCAGACTGAATCACACCACTGGTTTTTCTGGTTTTCCAGCTTGCAGATGACAGATCATGGGACTTCTTGGCCTCCATAAGCTCATGAGCTAATTCCTATAAGTCTCTCTCTCTCTGGAGAACCTTGGCTAATACACACACACACACACACACACACACACACACACACACACACACCATGATTGATAGTGATGCCCAACAAATGTGTTCCAAAATATATGGATGCCCAATAAATATGGATAAGAATGGATACTCAATAAATAAGTAAGTAAAAATGAAAGATCGGATATGTGACCTTACTTAGCTTCTCTGAGACTCTATTTAATCTCTGTGAAGCTCTATATTTTTCAGCTGAAGATGGGGATCCAATACCTAACTCACAGGAGCAAATCAGATAATGTATTAAAGACTTCAGGAGCGAAAAAAAAAATCTCTCTCCTAAGGTCTTTAGATAAATGTTTGAAATACTATTTGTCAGAAGTTACGTTCTGAATTTTAGTTCAGTAACCAAAGTCCTGAGATTTCTATCTTAAACCATGGAAGGATACTTTTAGAAGCTTTATAATTGAAGTCTAAGATCATAAAAATAACTTATTTTGCAATTTATTTTTCTCAGAAAAGCATGTGGGGCTCCCTTGGCATCTTTGACTTGTAGAAAGTGTAATGGGGAGTTTCCAGACTAGACCACAAGCTCTATACAAAGAGGCACCTAATTATCTTGTATGTTCCTAGTGACTGCACCTGATGTATAATAAGTTCTCAATAAATATATGTTGAATGAACAAACAAAGAAAATGCAAAGTTTTTCCTCCATTTAACATGTCCCATTAGTGAAACTGAGATCTAGCAAGATCTATGAACTGCTTCTTTCTTTTAATTTCAATTATTTTTTCTTCCTGAGACAGAGTCTCGCTCTGTCGCCAGGCTGGAGTGCAGTGGCACAATCTCAGCTCACTGCAACCTCTGCCTCTTAGGTCAAGTGATTCTCCTACCTTAGCCTCCTGAGCAGCTGGGACTACAGGCATGTGCCACCACACCCAGCTAATTTTTGCATTTTTAGTAGAGATAGGGTTTCACCATATTGGCCAGGCTAGTCTTGAACTCCTGATCTCAAGTGATTCACCCTCCTTGGCCTTCCAGATTAAGGCCTGAAATTATTTACAGTAAATTTAGGTTTAACTGAGTCCTCTAGCAAACCCGTGATACAGAATTTACCCTCTTTATTCCAAACAATCTCCAGGTCAGAGACTCTGTTTCTTTGGTCCTGCAGCTGACTAAATGCCAGTTCACGTCATGCCGAGGAGTGGATTATTACCGTTGGTAGCTATTTGTCAAATGGGTTTCAACATGTTTTTTTTGTTATTCATGTTGCTTTCAAGGCTGTTTTAACTTAGATGTTAACATTTATGTTACATCACTATCTTGCGTGGTCCCAGGACTTGAATTTGTTTGTGACCTCAACTATCCAAACTGCATGAAAAAAAATTACCTTTTCTTTCAACAATCCACTTTGCATTAATTTGAGTTCCATACCTACCTTCCAGAAGGTAGTGATACATCAGAGCAGGGGGCAGAAAGCTTTTTTTGTAAAGAGCCAGGTGGTAACGGTTTTAGCCGTTGCAGATCACGTGGTCTCTGCCAAATCTACACAACTCTCTGGGGTAACCATAGACACGCTAAACACATAGGTGTGAGGCTGTGTTCTAGTCAGACCTTATTTATTAAAATAGGCAGCTGGTCAGATTTGGCCGAGGAGCCTCAGTTCACTGACCCCTGCATTAAAGGGACAGATTTCTGGCCCACTCCCAAATGACCTCTTTCTAAGTGATGGAGTCCCTGTCACTTCACACCTCGACCATCTCTCTGCCCTTTGGTTAGTTTGGTCCCAGGAAGGTGGACCTGTTTATCGGACTAGTAAATATAAGAATGAACTGGGCCTGCCAGGCTCAATTCCACCCTCTTTCCCTAGGCAGTTAACTGACCCACAGGGGATGGGGGTTCTGATCTTCTTCCTGGTGCCCCCAGTTGTATATTTTATCTTATTTACAGGGCCCCTCAAAAGTGGCATACTACCAATGTTTTTATTCTGACCAACAGTCAGAAGAATTTTATTTCCTCTTAGCAAAACAACGTAGAACAACTTAACACAACAAGACTCCTTACTCTTTCAGCTGCTTATCTCATGCTGTGCATTACTGCTATGCATTAATCATGAATTTAATGCAGTCACATGAATATTAAAAATTTAAATGTAAAATTCATTTAATAAATGAAATTATGTATAGGTAACAGTTCTTTCGAAACATACTGCTCCCAGGAGGAAAAAACTGAAGTCCCTGGGGGCAGTGAGATTGGGAACTTATCATCCCCTCATGTCCTTCCTCCTGTCTTAATATCCAGTGGATAGTCAAGCCTGGGAGAACAGGCAAACAGGGCTGCAGAGACAGATCTGATTGCAAATGTCCTTTTCCCCCCATGTCTTTGCATATTGCTAAAGGCTAAGCAGAGAGGAGCTATGAGATACCAGAGATCCTCCTGGCAGCCGGCTGAGGTTTATGGCGGCTGTATTTGTCAGCTGTGGCTGCACAAACTAAGTACCATGGATGAGGTGGCTTAACCAACAGAATTCATTGTCTCACAGTTCTGGCACCAGAAGTATGGAATCAAGCAGTCAGCTGTGAAGGAATGCCCCATTCCAGGCCTTTCCCTGAGGCTTGTAAGCGGCCGTCTTCTCCTTCTATCCCTTTACATCATCCTCCCTGATATGGTTTGGCTGTGTACCTACCCAAGTCTCATCTTGAATTGTAGTTTCCGTAATTCCCATATGTCCTGGGAGGGACCAGGTGGAGACGACTGAATCTTGGGGGCAGTTTCTCCTATCTTGTCCTCCTGATAATGAGTTAGTTCTCACTAGACCTGATGGTTTTATAAGGGTCTTCTTTCTTCATTGGGTACTCATTCTTCTTGTTGCTGGCATGTGAAGAAGGACATGTTTGCAACCCCTTCTACCCTGATTTTAAGTTTCCTGAGTCTTCCCCAGCCATGCTGAACTGTGAGTCAGTTAAACCTCTTTTTATAAATTACCCAGTCTTGAGTATGTCTTTGTCAGCAGTGTGAGAAGGACTAACACATGTGTGTCTGCCTCTATATCCAAATTTGCCCTTTTCTCAAGGACACCAGTCATACTAGAACAGCGCTCATCTTAATGACTTCATTTTAATTTGATTATCTCTGTAAAATTCTATCTCCAAATAAGTTCACCTTCTAAGGTATTGGGTATTAGGACTCCAAAACTTAAATTTCAAGGGGACACAATTCAACCGACAGCAGTTGTCTAAACTAGAAACACGACTGCTTCCGTTGCTGAGGCTGTCCATGAGTGCTTACACTTTAGGTGTGGCATGAGGGCCAATGTGTGCCGACCCAATCAGAAGAGGGCTTTATTTGAGGTCTAGGATTGTGGGGGCGGGAGGGGGAAAAGGAAGGATGCATTTTCTGGTAATACCTTGTACACCATAAGGGAACGATCTCCTTCCCCCCAGACACCTGGCTAATCTATAGCCACTTCTCTAGCCACTCAAGCCACCAGGACAACTTGAATTAGAAAGGCCTGTCCCAGTTATGCCCACAGGCTGAGGGTCCCCAATGAATGCTCCTTTTCAGCAATGAGGCCCCTGCCTCTGCATCCTGAGCAAGACATACTGGAGACATTTAGGAATAATGATGAGAAGAAAGGAGTAGATGACCCCCAGCTGGCTTTGAATTTGCTACTTTTTGCTACTTTGGCTGCTGGTGGGAGGTGGCCTTCGCAGACCCACAGAGCCCATCCCAGGAAGAGCACGGACCACTGAGACCGGGACAGAACAGAGTGACCACTCTCAGTCCAGTCCTCCCTTCAGGCGGCTCTCCAACTCTTCCTCCAGGTCTTCGGTTTGCAGGAGGGCGGCGGGTTTCCCCGCCCTGGACCATCCGGGCGTAGTCCCGGCGGCAAGGCCTAGTTTCCTTGCTACCCTGGGCCCGCCGCAGACAGACCTGCAGAAAGACCCGCTGGGCGGCCCCAGCTTCCCGCGACCCCCTCCAGAACCTGGGCAGAAAAAGCGCCCTGCTGTACCGGCAGAGCCACTGAGCTTTTGAGGGATCCTGACACCTAGTGGCTCCTGCTCCCTTTCCGGAAGAGCACCGGGTCCCAGCTGAGCATTCCCGCGACCCTCAAGTCCCAGCTGAGACATCCACTCTCACCCCCGGCTCCTCCCTGGTTCCAAGGAGTTCAGCTGACACTGGTGGTCGCCTTAGCTGTACTCTTTGAGGTCCAGGCGCCTTGATGGGAGCTCGCCCAGCCTGTCTCCCCAGCTGACCGTGCAGAGCCCCCTTCATCTCCGACTGCTCCCACCCGGCCCCCTCCACAGGCTGTCCAGGTCCGCCCCTCGGAACCCACCCCTGGAAGTGAAGTGAAGTCCTGCCCCTAGGGTCCCTGCCCGAAGGTGCTCTCCTCTTCTAGGGCTCTACACGCTGTGAGCTCTATCCCCAATCTCTAGCGCTGCAGCCCCTCCCAGGGACCCTCCACGCTGTGATCCTCTCTCCAGTCACTGACGGTGCATCCCTGCTCCCTGGCCAAGTCCCCTAAAGTGAGCCCCGCCCCATTCCTCTCCCCTAAGGGGAGTCCCACCCCGATGTCCCCCTCTCGTAAGGTGAGCCCCGCCCCCAGAGCCCCTCCCCTAAGGTGAGCCCTGCCCACAGGCCGCCTCCCCTAAGGTGAGCCCCGCTCCCACTCCTGCTCCGAGGGTGAGCCCCGCCCCCAGGACCCTCCTCTAAGGTGAGCCCCGCCCCCAGGCCCCCTACCCTGAGGTGAGCCCCGCCCCCACGCCCTCTTCCCACGCCGAGTGTGAGCCCCGCCCCCGACCGCCTCCTCTAAGGCAAGCCCCACCCCCAGACCGCCTCCCTACAGGTGAGCCCCGCCCCCAGAGTCCCTCCCCTAAGGTGAGCCCTGCCCACAGGCCTCCTCCCCTAAGGTGAGCCCCGCCCCCACGCCCTCTCCCTGAGGGTGAGCCCCGCCCCCGGGACCCCTCCGCAGGGGTGATCCTCTCTCCCAGCTCCTCCGCGGCCGCCTGCGCCTGCCCCGCCCTCCGCCTCTGCGCCCCGCCCGCAGTGCTCACCCGCGCCTGGCGGTAGTAGTAGCTGTACTCCTTGGGGTCCAGGCGCCGCGGCGGGATGTAGCTGAAGGCGGAGAGCGCCGAGATGGGCAGCGGCCTGGGCTTGCCCCGCAGCGTGGACGCTATGGTCTCCTCCTCCTCCTCGTCCTCCATGCCGCCCTGGTCTAGCGCCGGGGGCGCTAGCCTTGGCCGAGGTCCTTCCCGCCCGCCCAGGGCCCAGTCGGAGTCCGCCGGCCTCAGGTTGGCAGCGCCTGGGTCTGGCCCGCGGCTGTGTTCGGCCGTTGCCTGGAAACCGCCGCCTGGCGACCCCGAGCAGCCGGGAGGTGGAGCCAGGCTGGGGCTGGGGTGGGCGATCCTCCCCCTCCTCCCTCCCCTCCTCCCTCCAGGCGCCTCAGCTGCACCCCAGGTCTCTGCTTCCTTCCGACCCGGAGGAGCCCGGCTGCTAAAGCGGCCGCGGCCGAGGTCCCGGGTGGGAGATGCCGCGGGGACCACCCATTTCCAGCCCCCTCACCTTTTCCAGGCATCAGTCTCTGCTTCACTCACTCCTCACTCCTTCACGTGACCGTTAGTGACTGAGCGCCTAGCGTGTGTCAGGAGCTGGAGATCCAAACTTGAACGGAGCAGGCCTTGTCCGCAGGGAGCTTACAGTCGGCTGGAGAAGACAGATGGTAGACAGGAAGAAGCCAAATGACTTGCCTAGGCTCGGGGTAGCGCTGTTCAACAGAAACATGATGAGAACCACGTGTGTCATTTCTTATTTGACTCAGCATGTCCAAAACGTTATCATTTCAACAAATGGCACTCGCTGCCTTTCAGTTGCTCGGCGGCCAAGTATATTGGCCAGTGCAGGTGTAAAGCTGCATGAAGTTCCAGAATCTGGCAGAATTCCGCTACTCTGGGCAGGGCTCTTGCAACTCTTCACCAATATGGATCTGTTGGACCTCGATTTGAATGCTAAGTCAATACCTGCTTTTCATTTGCTGAAAATATATTGAGTTTTTTACTCCTGATGAGTGGGTGTAGAGCCAAAAAAAGTTAAAAAAAAAAAAAAAAGGTAACATAATGACCAAGGCTTGGGAAATGCTTTAGCCAGGGTTCCTGGGAAGGCCAGCCTTACTGAGGAGGTTACGTTTGAGATGAAACAGAGCAATAATGAAAAGCCAGTTCCGTGAGTCTGGAAATCTCTCCCAAGCCGACTTGGTCCTCTGAAGCAGAGGCAATCTTGTGTTTGAAGGACAGCAGGAAGTGGGGTGGTGTGGCCTCATGAAGCCAGAAACTGGTGAAGATGAACAGACAGACAGGGTCCTGATGGAGAGGTCTTAAGGGACAATGGAAGGAGCTGTGCACTGCCTTCTTCCCCACCCCTGCAACCAGGTAGGAATCTCTTGTTTGCAATTCTGTGATGCAAGTTGGTGGCTTAAGATGCCTCTGTCAATCTGAGGCACCTGGTGATCCACTCTGTAGAGGTCTCCAGAGTCCTAGAGATTCTTCTGGGCAGGATTTAAGACATCCTGTTGCTACCACTCTCTTTCTCTCTCTCTCTCTCTCTCTCTCTCTCTCTCTCTCTCTCTCTCTTCCCCCCCACCCCCATAGGTCCCTGTGAACTTCCTGAGAAATCCATGTGCCTTCTTTGTCCCAAGGACACAGCTCTTTGCTCCATGAGTAGGCAGAACATGAGTCAATCATGAGTCAAGGATCAGACACCTGCCCACCATGTCCCTAAGCCCGGCAGACCTATCAACCTCATTGGAATCTCTTGGAGAGGGTGACTTATCCTTGGTGCTTGGAGACAGAGCACCATCTCTCCTACATGTGATGTGAAGGAAGAGGGGATCTTATTTTTCTCCCATGGGCTGAAATCATAAAAGGCATGACTCATAAGTTTTTAGCCTCATTAAAGCATCAGCCATGGTTTTTTTAAAACCCTTATAATCTGCCTTTCTCAACCTCTCTCTGTTGGAATTCACTATGGGTGGCTGGCAAAATATTAGGAAAATATTAGGGAATGTTATAGATTAGCCTCAAACCTTTTGGAAGACTGAAAAGGCCAAAGACCCCACATCCCTTTTTCTTTACTCTGTTTACTTATGTAAACTTAGTGCTGGATGGTCCTCTCACAGGGGATCAAAGGGGAATTACTGGTTAATAGTAGTTAATAGTGTTTACTCTGGGCCTGGAATCTAAAGCTTTTATCATTCATAAAACCACTCTTTTAACCATGTTAATTATTCACAAGTGTGTTGACTTAGAACCTTTGTTGTGAAATATTTACTGAATAAATGTGTGGATGTACAGGGGCTCCTGGTCGACTGGCTGCATTTCACCCTCTAAAAGCCACTGATGACCCATCCCTAGCCCATTTGAATCACTGAACCAGATGTGAGAGTGCATTCATTCATCCATCATTAAGTCAGGGTCTGCAAGACAGACCTCCACAGGTGGTGGTTGACGTCTCGTCTCTCAGTATCTCCACTGACATGAGAGGTCAACTAATGGTGGCAAGATTTTGTAAGCATTGCCTCAGTGACCTGGTATCATACTTTGTAAAGTGAAGGTAGTCAAACCAATTATCTTGAGAGTTCAGCTAAAACTGAGACTGAGATGATTTCTTAGTAAAAGAAATTAGTACAGTCTATGCAACTATACCGATGTGAATCTGCTAACTTCAATTTCAGTAGATTATATTTTGTCATGTCCTAGACCAAGAGCTCTCAAGGGCGAGGCTACCTACATCGTTATCTTCTTGGTTGGTGATATGGTTAGGCTTTTCGTCCACACCCAAATCTCTTCTTGAATTGTAATCCCCATAATCCCCATGTGTCAAAAGAGAGGCCAAGTTGAGATAATTGAATCATGGGGGCCGTTTCTCCCATGCTGTTCTCGTGATAGTGAGTTCTCACAGGATCTGATTGTTTTATAGGGGACTCTTCCCCCTTCGCTTGGTGTTTCTCCTTCCTGCGCCTTGTGAAGAAAGTGCCTTTCTTCCCCTTTGCTTTCTGCCATGATCGTAAGTTTCCTGAGGCCACCCCAGCCAGGCTGAACTGTGAATCAATTAAAACTGTTTCCTTTATAAATTACCCAGTTTCAGATATTTCTTTATAGCAGCACGAGAACGAACTTATACAGATGGTTCAACTCTGGGATACAGTAGGAACTCAAATATTTGATTACCAAATAAATAAATGCAGTTGCCATAGCTCAGGTTTCCTCTAACAGATGAGTCTGAGACAAGGGCCTGAGTTTATCTGGGAGGTAATCACAGGAAACAGGAGAGAGGGACCAAGAGGAGCGTGACCCAGGAGAGACAGCAAGGATGCACTACCCAGGTCACTGCTGAGGGTGGCTGGTGCATGGCCATGCTCAGACCTTCCTAAGGGGTCTGGAGAGACCCTTGAAGAATTGCCCCAGATGATCAACATGGAGGCGTGTTTCGTCTCTCGCTCTTGTCTGCTGGGTGGAGGCTCATTCCTTCAGTCGTTGGCTCCTCAACTTTACGACCCCTGCCCCAGGGCCTCACAGGCTCCCCTGCAGTGTCTTGCCTCACTGGTCCGAGGAGCCCTGGGGCTGGCAGCAGAAGACAGGGGCATCTACTAGAGGTGAGATGCTACTTTCACGACTGAGTCACACCCCATGGAACAGTCCCTCAGAGATGAAGGTGGAATGAGATGTGAGGCCTGATGATGCAGGACAGGGTACCATGTGGCTAACCCCCCATATAGGCATGGAGGAATGAGAGCTAAGCAGAACTCTGGCACAGTTTGGGCTTGAAGAATATCTCACTTTATAGTGTTACTACTCAGCTATTTCCTTTTATATAATCCTTTATATAATCATATATTAGTTTATAGAATCAGGGCTTGTAGAATCCCTTTATGTAATCCTCTCTATATAATCATATAATAGTTGATAGTATGAGTGCCTAAAGAATATTTCCCTACATATATACCTATAATTATATCTTAGTTCATAATCGGAGGAATGCCTAGAGTGGAAAAAGTACAGAGCACGAATTAAGGAATAAGCAGCTTATAATCGAAGGAATGCCCAGAGCAGACACAGTGCAGAGCATGATTTAAGGGAAAAACAGTTATACCAGGACAAGAATCCATGGCCCAGGCGGCAGCGTTCAGTATCGTAAAGATACCCGCTATATGGCAGGCTTGGGGCAAGAGCCACTCCTCCTGATA
>CAUYOR010034211.1:0-35741 GCA_963573925.1 Callimico goeldii
CCCCCCCCCCCCCCCCCCCCCCCCCCCCCCCCCCCCCCCCCCCCCCCCCCCCCCCCCCCCCCCCCCCCCCCCCCCCCCCCGGACGAGCTCTGTTACTTAGGTGAGAGTGCAGTGGTACAAACGTGGCTCACTGCAGCCTTGATCTCCTGGACTCAAGTGATCCTCCTGCCTCAGCCTCCTGAGTAGCTGGGACCACATACACACACACACACACACACACACACACACACACACACACACACACACACACACACACACAATATCCAACTAACATTTTAAAAACTTTTTGAAGAGAAGAGGTTTTGTCATATTAGCCTCTTAAAGTGGTGGGATTACAGGTGTGAGCCACTGCACCTGGCCACATTCTTTCCATTCTTAAGGAAAGGAGTAGTCAATCAAAACAGTTAATCAATTAAGAATATAGTAGGTTGTTACAGGAACCATGAAAAAATAAGAGTGTATAAAAGAAAAAATAGAGTGTATAAAAATAGAGTGTATAAAACTGGCCAGGAAGCTTTTATAGGGAAGTGACATTTGAACTGAGACCAAATACTTAAAGGAGCTGGCTCTTTAAATAGTTGATGGGAAAGCATTCCAGGTAATGGGAATAGCGAGGGCAAAAGACTTAAGATGTAACCTCAGGATGATTAAGGAGGAGCGTGGTGCAAGAGGATGTCAGAAACATAGCCAGGAAAGAGATCATTCAGAGCTATGCTTAAGTATTTGGATTTTATTCTTTGGAAAGGAAAAGCCCATTGAAGTTTTAAAGCAAGGACCTAAGACTCAACATAATTTGTGATACCTTTTTTTTTTTTAAAAAAATTGCTGATTGAAGAATTCACTGGACTGAGTTACGAATGAATGTATTTATGAATTTGTCATTATTCAAATCATTCATTTGAATAAATGACACAATGTCTGAGGCACAGCTTCTTCATATGGAAATGGAGGTAATGATTGCATCTACCTTAGCAGATTATATAATGAATTATTTTCCTAGCGCTCCTGTAACAAAGTACCACAAACTGGGTAGCTTAAGCAACAGAAATTTATTGCCTCACAGTTCTAAAGGTGAGAAGTCCAAAATCAAGAAGTTGGCAGGGCTAGGCTCCCTGAGAAGGTGCTAAGGAAGGAACTGATCCAGTTCTTTCCTTGCTTCCATTAGTTTCTTGGCTTATGGCAGCACAGTGTCAATTTTCATATGGCATCCTCCCCGTGTGCCTGTCTCTATGTCCAAATTTCGCTTTTATTTAAGGACAAGTCATATTGGATTAGAACACCCCAATAACGTGAAGATTGCATGAAATTATATGTAAATAATTTAACAACGTAGCTTCCAAATAGATAACACTCAGCCTATGTCATCTCATTATTAACTCTTTACACCTTTGCATTATTGTTATAGTTCTAGTCTTTTTAAAGGTGTAGTTACTCATCTTTGTTTTCCACTACTTCATAGCTAAGGGTAAGGTGCCTTTGCAAAATCCAGTACTGAATTTGAGACATGCTTTTTATTCCTACACATATTGCATATACTGTAATGCTATTCAATTTTATAGGTCTAATGAAGTTGGTTTTTCTATGAGTTTCTATGGCTAAAACTAGTCAAAATTGTGTACTCTAGTAAATTGTTGGAATGAAGGAAAATTGTTTGAAGTGATCAGTCTGGTTTTTCTGACTTAAGCTGTGTGTCACGTTTGGTTAGCCAAGAGAAACATCTGTGAAGCCCCTAGAGGACAGTTGATATGTAAGCATAGCAAGTGGAATGGCTACCAGAAAAAGTATGCCAACTAGAGAGAGAAGAGAGAGTTAATATACCATTTGCCCAAGTGAGGAATGATCCACAAATTCCACAAAATCTAAGTAGTCTTAAAGGACATGTCATCGACAGATTTATCTTCTAGTCTCTTACTTTGTCTAACGTTACTTCAAAACAAAGCAATTTACTAAACCCAGTGGTCTCATTATTCTGGAGGTTTATAAGGTTAAAAATACCTGGAGTTTTCTGAGCAGCAATAGCACTGAAGTGGGATATTAGTAGTGATGTGTGTGTTTACCACACCTATGAATGTACAGAGAAGGTTGAGGGCTGATGACCCTGAGTTAGGAGAAAAGATAAAACATTTTATTAGATCTTTTTTAATGTCAAGAAGAAAATCATTTATCTCCACATTTCTTGAATATTATCTTCTTATATCTAGATCAACGATTCTCACCCCACCTATATATTACAATCACCTGGAGATATGTACAAACTATCAATGTTCTACCCTCCTACAGATTAAATCATCATTCACTGAGGATGACTCTCCACCAGCCAGGTTTGAGAACCACTTTAGACCAGAATTTTTGTCTGTGTCATTCAGTAATGATGGTGATAGCTGTAGGATATGCAAATTGCAGAAGGACACCTGCAAATGGTTTAGCTTATCTCCAAAGAGCTGGACTATCTTAGACCTGATGACTACTTTAGAGTGACCAAATCCATGTGGGTGCCAGAAGTTGTGTCCATAAGCCTATTTCAAGGGACCCATAGAATTTACCTATGAATACTTACCTCTGGGGTCACATCGGTTCATCTTTCCCCTAAACGGCAGCTTAATAGTGCAAACTGCTGAGCTGTTGTCTGCCTAATACTTATTGTGGCTATACTTTTTTTTTCTTTTTGAGATAGGGACCAACTCTGTTACCCAGACTGGAGTGCAGTGGCATGATCTCAGTTCACTGCAGCCTCTGCCTCCCAGGCTCAAGTGATTCTCTTGCCTCAGCCTCCTGAGTAGCTGGGATTGCAGGTGCATGCCATGACCTCCTGGCTAATTTTTGTATTTTTAGTACAGATGGTGTTCCACCATGTTGGCCAGACTGTTCTTGAACCCCTGACCTCAAATGATCCACCAGCCTTAGCCTCCCAAAGTGCTGGGATTACAGGCGTGAGCCACTGCACCCATCCCAGTTGGGGCTATACTTCTGAATTAATCTTAATGGAACAACCATATTAATGAATAGGTGATGCACAGGCATGGAATTTGGAGGAGTGTGATCTGCTTCCTCAGCATAGAACATGAGGTTCAGTAAATTCAGTGTAATACAGATGTATTGCTTATTGCTAAATATTTTACTGAAAAAAACCTTGTTTTACCTCTAAATATTATAAACATCATAGGTGATCAGTAGTTATTGTCTGTTTTTTTAAAATGAATTAGCCAATTGATACAAACTATGAACAGACTTTTAATTACTATATATTCGATTTTATAATCTCATTTCGTTGACACATAAATACTGAATGTGGTTCCCAAAAGTATTTATTTCTATAATTCTGACATGTCATTATTTTTCATCATTAAAACATACCATAGATTCTAAAGAAAACAATTCCCCAGAATACTCAAACCAGAGCTACTAACATGAGCAGTAAGAACGATGAAAAATGAATTCAAGTATTCTTTGAATACATGTTTATAATCAAAGAGATATACTTTATTTTGATGCCCAAATGGAAATATATTATAAAATGTTTTCATAATCGATATTGTGATTCTTACACATGGCAGAAACTCATTTAACAATTACATTAGGTGGGATAGGAGCTCCAATACCCAAAGGTAAGATGACCTACAATCCCTAGTTAGAAAATATGAAAGGTTCTGAATTAGAAAGAGAATGCCACACTCATAATTAAATGTGAAACAGATACTTAACCCAGATATCTTAACTCCTAGTGAGATGATGTTTTCTTCCATGAGTACAGGTTGCTGTCTTTAATATATATATACATATATATATATATATATATACACACACACATACATATATATATTTTTTAATTTATATACATATAATATATATATAAATTAAAATATATATGTACCTTAAAAATTAAGGAATTTTTATTTTATGTTTTCCTTTAGAACCTATCCATGTGCACAATTTATTTTATTTAGTTTTTTTTTTTTTTTTTTGAGATGGAGTCTTACTCTGTCACCCGGGCTGGAGTGTAGTGGTGCAATCTCAGCTCACTGCAACCTCCACCTCCTGGGTTCAAGTGATTCTCTTGCCTCAGCCTCCCAAAGAGCTGGGACTACAGGCGCCCCCACCAACACACTTTGCTAGTTTTTTGTATTTTTAGTAGAGACAGTGTTTCGTTATGTTGGCCAGAGTGGTCTCAAACTCCTGACCTCAAGTGATCCCCCCACCTCCGCCTCCCAATGTTCTGGGATTACAGGTATGAGCCACCATGCCTGGCTGTACAACTGATTTTATAATGTTTTTTAAACATTAAAAAATATATAATATACTCATATATCACATGTTATATGTTTTATATTTTTCAAATATATATGTATTTGTCACTATCCCATGGTTTTTCAAAGAAATTTATCTTACAGCTAATCAGTCAGAATGAAATTAGCCTAATTAAATATAAAACAAATGTTTCAGAAAGGAAAAAAATAAAGACTGAAACAAAACTGACAATTTGTCATACCACCTAATCTAATATTTTTATATGGCTTGGCCTCCAATATATCTCTAAGGTTTTGAAGTCACACAAAAAGAAAATCTAACCTACAAAATGTTGTGTATCCATAAGTGAGAAAAGGAAAAATTTTCCAATTATTTTTAAAAATTAAGAAAATTAAAGGTAAAACATTCACAGATGAGCCTCCATGTAGAAATGTTCATGTTTACATTCTGAATAGGCACCCTTTTGCTTCTGCGTCTCATTTTAGAGTTCTACTGAATAACTGCATTTTAATTTTAAGAATTAACTCACCATCAATTTAAATGTTTCCAATTTTGTATATATTATGTGATGAACAGTTTATAGCTTTTATTTCTTTTTGAGTACTTCATAAGGATAGATTCCATGGTTATGGAAAGCTTTGATTCTTGAAATGTGCTATGAAATTACTATCTAGGGAATTGAGACAATTATACTGCCATAATTCGTTTATGAGTATAACGGCTTCCCCATAGGCTCACCATGTTAAGAATATTTTCTTTTTATATACTGTACTCTTGAAAATAGAATTAATTGGTGATATGATATTTATGTTTTTTAAAAATGACCAAAATACACCCCAAGTTGCCTGTACCACTTTATGTAAGTTCCTGGCTACAAGTATATATGCCTTTGGGCATAGCTACTGAAGCCTTCTTTTGATTTATTTTACAGTAGTTGGTCTAGTCATGTTTTAAATTTATTCTTGTACATATTCTTAGCTGTTTATATAAACTAAACCTTCAAAATTATTTTTATGATATTTTTCATGATATTCTCCTGTGATGCGTAATGATTTCTCAGTCTGTATTCATGTCTCCTTTTCATTGAGAATACTTTGCTTGTTTTTCCTACCTTGGGACTATTACGAATAAAGCAGTTATAAACATTTGTGTGCAGATTTTCTTGTGAATGTAAATTTTCATTTCTCTAGAATCAATGCCCAAGTATATGCTTTACATTTTAACACAAATTAAATAAATATAGAGCTATATAGATATATACACAAAGCTTAACTTTATCAATATTTGTTTTCCCCCCAAACAAATCAACAGAGAAAACTAATCAGACTGTATTTTTGCTGTAATCCACTGGCACCCGCTTATTGTCTGTTATTTTAGTTCTGACTTGTTATTAAAAAACATCAGTACTTATTTAAATGTTAAAATCAATTTTTTAAAACTTTTTTTAATGATATATTAAGTTCTGGGGTACATGCACAGAACTTGCTGGTTTGTTACCTAGGTATACATGTGCCATGGTGGTTTGATGCATTCATCACCTCAGTATCTACATTAGGTATTTCTCCTAATGCTATCCTTCCCCTAACCCCTGACTCCCTGCTATCCTTCCCCTAGCCAACCCCCCTCCCACAGGCCCCAGTGTGTGATGTTCCCCTCCCTGTGTCTAGGTGTTCATTGTTTCACACACACTTATGAATGAGAACATGCGGTTTGGTTTTCTGTTCTTGTATCAGTTTGCTGAAAGTGATGGTTTCCAGTTTTATCCATGTCCCTGCAAAGAACATGAACTCATTCTTTTTTATGGCTGCATAGTATTCTATGGTGCATATATGCCACATTTTCTTTATCCAGTTTATCATTGATGGGCATTTGGATTGGTTCCAAGTTTTTGCTATTGTGAACAGTGCCACAATAAGCATACGTGTGCATGTGTCTTTATAATAGAATGGTTTATAATCCTTTGGGTATATACCCAGTAATGGGATTGCTGCATCAAATGGAATTTCTAGATCTAGATCCTTGAGGAAGTGCCATACTGTCTTCCACAATGGTTGAACTAATTTACACTCCCACCAACAGTGTAAAAGCATTCCAATTTCTCCACATCCTCTCCAGCATCTTTGTCTCCTGATTTTTTTAATGATTGCCATTCTAACTGGTGTGAGATGATATCTCAATGTGGTTTCGATTTGCATTTTTCTAATGACCAGTGATGATGAGGTTTTTTTCAGATGTTTGTTGGCTGCATAAATGTCTACTCTTGAGAAGTTTCTGTTCCTATCCTTTGTCCACTTTTAGATGGAGTTGGAGTTTTTTTTTTTTTTCTTGTAAATTTAAGTTCTTTATAGATTCTGGATATTAGCCCTTTTTCAGATGGGTAGATTGCAAAAATTTTTGCACTTCTGTGTTCACTCTGATAGTTTCTTTTGCCGTGCAGAAGCTCTTTAGTTTATTTAGATCCCATTTGTCTATTTTGGCTTCTGTTGTCACTGCTTTTGGTGTTTTAGTCATGAAGTCTTTGTCCATGCCTATGTCCTGAATTGTATTGCCTAGGTTTTCTTCTAGGGTTTATAATGGTGTTCGATCTTATGTTTAAATCTTTAATCCAACTGGAGATAATTTTTGTATAAGGTGTAAAAAAGGGATCCAGTTTCAACCTTCTGCATATGGCTAGCCAGTTTTCCCAACACCATTTATTAAGTAGGGAATCCTTTCCCTGTTGCTTGTTTTGTCAAAAATCAGATGGTTGAACATGTGTGGCATTATTCTGAGGCCTCTGTTCTCTTCCATTGGTCTATAACTCTGTTTTGGTACCAGTACCATTCTGTTTTGATTACTATAGCTTTGTAATATAGTTTTAAGTCAGATAGTGTGATTCCCCCCAGCATTGTTTTTGTTTTGTTTTGTTTTCCTTAGGATTGTCTTGGCTATGCAGGCTCTCTTTTAGTTTCATTTGAAAGTTAAGGTGTTTTTTTTCAAATTCTGTGAGGAAAGTCAGTGGTAGCTTGATGGGGATAGCACTGAATCTATAAATTACTTTGGACAGTATGCACATTTTTCAGGATATTGATTCTTCCTAACCATGAGCATGGAATGTTTTCCCATCTGTTTGGTCCTCCCTTCCTTGAGCAGTAGTTTGTAGTTCTCCTTGAAGAGGTTTTTCACATCCCTTGTTAGTTGTTTCCAGGTATTTTATTCTCTTTGTAGCAATTGTGAATGGGAGTTCATTCATGATTTGGTTCTCTGTTATCAGTGTATAGGAATGCCTGTGATTTTTGCACACTGATTTTTGTATCCTGAGACTTCGCTGAAGTAGGAGATTGTGAGCTGAGACAGTGGGGTCTTCTAAATATACAATCATGTCATCTGCAAACAGAGACAATTTCACTTTTACTTTTCCTAATTGAATACCCTTTATTTCTTTCCCTTGCCTGATTGCCGTGGCCAGAACTTCCAATATTATGTTGAATAGAAGTGGTGAGAGATGGGGCATCCTTGTCTTGTGCCAGTTTTCAAAGGGAATGCTTCCAGTTTTTGCCAATTCAGTATGATATTAGCTGTGGGTTTGTCATAAATAGCTCTTATTATTTTGAGATATGTTCCATCAATACCTAGTTTATTTAGAGTTTTTAGCATAATTGGCTACTGAATTTTGTCAAAGGCCTTCTCTGCATCTATGGAGATAATCATGTGATTTTTTTTTCCTTTATGTTTATGTGATGGATTACATTTATTGATTTGTATATGTTAAACCAACCATGCATCCCAGGGATGAAGCCAACCTGATCTTGATGGATAAGCTTTTGATGTGCTGTTGGATTTGGTGTGCCATTGTTTTACTGAGGATTTTAGCATCAATGTTCATCATGGATTTTGGCCTGAAATTTTCTTTTTTAATTGTGTCTCTGCCAGGTTTCAACATGAAGATGATGTTGGCCTCATAAAATGAGTTAGGGAGTATTACCTATTTTTTTATAGTTTGGAATAGCTTCAGAAGGAATGTTACCAGCTCCTCTTCTCTGGAAGAATTTTGCTGTGAACTTGTCTGGTCCTGGACTTTTCTGGGTTGGTAGACTATTCATTGCTACCTTAATTTCAGAACTTGTTATTGGTCTATTCAGGGATTTGACTTCTTCCTAGTTTAGTCTTGGGAGGGTGTAAGTGTCCAGAATTTATCCATTTCTTCTGTATTTACTGGTTTATTTGTATAGAGGTGTTTAGAGTATTCTCCGATGGTAGTTTGTATTTCTATGGATCAGTGGTGATATCCCCTTTACCATTTTTTATTGCTTCTATTCAATTCTTCTCTCTTTTTTATTAGTTTAGCTAGAGGTCTATGTATTTTGTTGATCTTTAAAAAAAACCTCCTGGATTCGCTGATTTTTTGAAGGTTTTTTTTGTTGTTGTTTCTCTTCTTTAATTCTGCTCTAATCTTAGTTATTTCTTGTCTTCTGCTAGGTTTTGAATTTGTTTGATCTTGCTCCTTTAGTTCCTTTACTCATGATGTTAGAATGTCAATTTTAGTTATTGTCTCATCTCTCTTATGGGCATTTAGTGCTATAAGTTTCCCTCTAGACACTGCTTTAAATATGTTCCAGAGATTTTGGTACATTGTGTCTTCATTCCGATTGTTTTCAAAGAACATCTTTATTTCTGCCTTAATTTCATTATTTATCTAGTAGTCACTCAGGAGCAGGTTGTTCAGTTTCTATGTTGTTGTGCAGTTTTGAGTGAATTTCTTAATCCCGAGTTCTAATTTGATCGTACTTTGGTCTGAGAGACTGTTATGATTTCTGTTCTTGTGCATTTGCTAAGCAATGTTTTATTTCCAAATATGTGGTAAACTTTAGACTAACAGCAATGTGGTGCTGAGAAGAATATAGATTCTGTGGATTTGGGGTGAAGAGTTCTGTATATGTCTATTAGGTCTGCTTGGTCCAGATCTGAGTTCAAGTCCTGGATATCCTTGTTAATTTTCTGCCTTGTTGATCTGTCTAATATTGACATTGGGGTGATCAAGTCTCCCACTATCATTGGGTGGGAGTCAAAGTCCTTTGTAGGTCATTGAAAACTTGCTTTACGTATCTGGCTGCTCCTGTATTGGATGCATATGTATTTAGGACAGTTAGTTCTTCTTGTTGCATTGATTCCTTTACCACTATGTATTGCCCTTCTTTGTCTCTTTCAATCTTCCTTGGTTTAAAGTTTGTCTTATCAGATACTAGGATTGCAACCCCTGCTTTTTTTTTTTTTTTTTTTTGCTTTCCATTTGCTTGGTAGATCTTTCTTCATCCCTTTATTTTGAGTCTTATGTGTGTCTTTGCACATGAGATGGCTTTCCTGAATACAACACACAGATGGGTCTTGACTCTTTATCCAATTTGCCAGTCAGCGTCTTTTGATTGGGTCAGTTAGCCCGTTTACATTTAAGGTTAATATTGTTCTGTGTGAATCTGATCCTGCCATTTTGATTCTAGCTGGTTGTTTTATTCGTTAGTTGATGCAGTTTCTTCATTGTGTTGATGTCTTTACGATTTAGCATGTTTTTGCAGTGGCAGGTACTGGCTGTTCCTTTCTGTGTTTAGTGCTTCCATCAGGAGCTCTTGTAAAGTAGGCCTGGTGGTAACAAAATCCCTCAGCATTTGCTTGTTTGTAAAAGATTTTATGTCTTCTTTACTTATGAAGCTTAGTTTGACTGGATATGAAATTCCAGGTCGAAAATTCTTGTCTTTAAGAATATTGATATTGGGCCCCACTCTCTTCTGGCTTGTAGGGTTTTTGCTGAGAGAGCCACTGTGAGCCTGATGGATGTCCCTTTGTGGGTAACCTAACCTTTCTTTCTGGCTGCCCTTAATATTTTTTCCTTCATTTTAACCCTGACAAAGCTGGCAATTATGTGTCTTGGGGTTGCACTTCTCAAGGAGTATCATTGTGGTGATCTGCAACCTGAATTTAATGTTGACCTGTCTTGCTAGGTTGAGGCAGTTCTCCTGGATAATATCCTGAAGAGTGTTTTCCAACTTGATTTCATTTTTCCCATCACTTTCAGATCCACATATCAAATTCAGATTTGTTTTTTTACACAATCCCATATTTCTTGGAGACTTTGTTCATTTTTTATCTTTTTTCTCTATTCTTGCCTTCTTGCTTCATTTCATTGAGTTGATCTTCAATCTCTGATATCCTTTCTTCCACTTGATCAATTTGGCTACTGAAACTTGTGTATGCTTCAAAAAGTTCTTGTGCTGTGTTTTTCAGCTGCATCAGGTCATTTATGTTCTTCTCTACACTGGTTATTCTAGTTAGTATTTTGTCTAACCTTTTTTTCAAGGTTCTTAGCTTACTTGCATTGGATTAGAACATGCTCCCTTAGCTCAGAGAAGTCTGTTATTACCCACCTTCTGACCCCTGCTTCTGTCAATTTGTCAAACTCATTCTCCATCCCATTTTGTTTCCTCATTGGTGAGGAGTTGTGATCCCTTGGAGGAGGAGAGGCTTCTGGTTTTTGAAATTTTTAGCCCTTTGGTGCTGGTTTCTTCCCATCTTCATGGATTTATTTATCTTTGGTCTTTGAAGTTGTTGACATTTGGACAGGGTCTCTGAGTGGCTGCCCTTTCTGTTGATGTTCAAACTGTTTCTTTCTGTTAGTTTTCCTTGTAACCTTTCAGGCCCCTCTGCTGCAGGTCTGCTGGAGTTTGCTGGAGATCCACTGCAGACCCTGCTTGCCTGGGAATCACTACCAGGGCTGCAGAACAGCAAATATTGCTGCCTGTTTTTTCCTCTAGTAGTTTTATCCCAGAAGGGTACCTGCCAGATGCCAGCTGTATGAAGTGTCTGTCAGCCCTGTTGGAGAGTATCTCTCAGTCAGGATACATGGGGGTCAGGGAGTCACTTGAGGAAGCAGTCTTTCCCTTATCATAGCTTGAATGCTGTGCTGGGAAATATGCTGCTCTCTTTAGAGCCATCAGACAGTGATATTTAAGTCTGCTGAAGCTTTACCCACAATTGCCCCTTTTCCCAGGTGCTTTGTCCCAGAAAGGTAGGGGCTTAATTTATAAGTCCCTGACAGGCTGCTGCCTTTTTTCAGTGTTGCCCTGCCCAGCAAGGAAAGTGTCTGTTGACATAGTCTGTCTGCAGAGGCCTTGCTGAGCTGCTGCGGGCTCTGCCCACTTGCTGTGTAAACTTCCAGGTAACTTTGTTTACACAGGAGAGGTTGAAACCACATACCTGAGCCTCAGCAATGGCAGATACCCTTGCCTCCACCAAGCTCAAACTTCCCAGGTTGAGTTCAGACTGATTGATACACTGGCTATGAGAATTTCAAGCCAGTGGATCTTAGCTGGCTGGTCTTTGTGGGTGTGGTACACACCAACCCAGATCACCTGGCTCCCTGGCTTTAGCCACCTTTTTTAAGGGAAGTGAACAGTTCTAACTCACTGGCATTCCAGGTGTCACAAGGGTATGAAAAAAAAAATCCTGTGGCTAGCTTAGTGTCTTCTTAAATGGCCACTAGTTTTGTGTTGGAAACCTGGGGTGCTGGTGTTGTAGGCACCAAAAGGAATCTCCTGGTCTGTGGGTTGTGAAGATGGTGGAAAAAGCACAGTATCTGGGCTAGAGTGCTGGGAGAAGTCTTCAATGGCTTCCCTTAGCTTGGAGAGGGAGTTCCCTGGCCCCTTGGGCTTCCTGGGTGAGGCAATGCCTCACCCTGCTTCAAGTCATCCTCTTTGGGCTGCACTCACTGTCTAAACAGTCCCAATAAGATGAACCAGGCACCTCAGTTGGAAATAAGATCACCTGCCTTCTGCATCACTCTCACTGGGAACTGAGGACCAGAGCTGTTCCTATTTGGCCATCTTGCCAGTAATCTCCTACAGTAGATTTTATTAATTTGGTTTACTTTATTTTGCAGCTTACTTCCTTCTGGATTTTTTCTTCTCAGTGGAATATAGTTTTACTTCAAAAAGATTGAGTAGTCCACTTTCGAAGTCCTCAAACATCTGAAAATGCCTTTATTGAGCTCATCTCTTTTGAATGGAAGTTTAACTATTTCAAGGGTTCTAGATTTAATTTATTCTCCACGGTATTTTAAAGACATTGTTACGATCATTTTTTGTATTTCAGATTGAAGTGTTGTATTTTCTTCATTTTGGGGTACTCTATCATTTCTATTTGAATGTTTTTGGGCATTTCTTCTTGTCTATTATTTTCAAGTTTTATATTTAAATTATTGTTATGCCCCTGTTTTATTTTAATCCTTTTCATGATACACTGGGCTTTTTCAGCTGGAAAATTTGGCTGTCCTCTCTTCTCCCATTCCTGGCTTTGGAAAATTCTTGGGCATTATTTCTTCAAATATATCTTAATTCACATTATCACTGACATTATCTCTTTTATCCCCTCCTGGGACTGCTAAGAGATAAATCATAAAACTTCTGAATCTCTATTCGTCATCACTCTCCACTGCCACTTTTTGAGTTTGTCTTATAATAATTGCATTTTTAATTTTTAATCATGTTTATCCCTGTTAGATTTTTGTTATATTACCATTTACACCTATTTCAGATCAATAACATTTTCTCCTTTCTCTGAGGATATTAACTTATTAAATTGAGTTATTGATTACCGTATCTAAGCATTTTACTATGTCAAATTTGTTGATTCTTTTTGATGGTATTAGTCTTCCTTGGCTTTTGGCTTCCCAAATAGCTTCTGTTTTGAGGCTGAATTCTATAAGCTGTGGCTGCTTTTTCATACTCATATAGGTGCTGAGCATGAGGCACAGCTGTGAGAGGGAGGAGCCTTCAGAAAGAGGCTATATTGGGAAGCAGCTTCCAGGGCTTCCTGCCTTGTGTGAAGCTTTCTGCTGTGTCTTCTGCCATTCCCTGGGATTACCTCTAGTAATTTTCTATCTTTTGTGTGTGTGGGGAGAAACATATAGTTACACATTTTTTAAATATCTGTTCTACCTATTCTACAGATTTGATGCAGGAGGGGAAAATTTGAGAATTTGCCCCATTTTTTAAATCAGCCAAATATTAATTATATTCACAGTAAAACTGGCTTAAGCCAAACGTGGTCATATAGTAAACTCTCCTTTTAAGTGTACGGCTTAAGTTATAGAGGGGGCTTGTATTTAGTTATAGAGGCTAATTATCTCTTTTAGGATTTTTTTTATACTCATAAGTAGGCAGATTTTTAAAAATTCCAGTGTACTTTAGTTTAGTAATACTATCTCTGAAAGCAGTTTGAGGGTTTTTCTCCCCTAGCCTTTATTTTGTAATGGTTTATCTAAGGTGAAAATTATTAATTTATAGATAATCAAAGTAATCTTTAAAATTTATTGGTCCCATGTGATCTTTTTGTATGCAATTATTTATTTTTTACACTTTTCCCTTCCTCTTTCTTAAATTTGAATTGTCAGTTTATTATTTTGTCAGTTTTGCAATATGTCATTTTTATTTCTAGTTTTATTTCCACCCCATTGAGATATGAGTTACTGTTAGCATGCAGCTATGATGTGTTGTGTTCTGTGTTTGGGATTTTTCTGGAAGGATTAAATAAGTCAATGAAAAAAAATAGTTACACTTAAGCCAGATCTTGAATTTTCAAAATTACTGTGAATCATAAAGGAATCAGCAATAAAAAGTTTTGTTTTATCAATACACGAAGTATTTTGCCTTTACCATCATCCTGGTACAAACCACATTTGTTTACATACTTTGTAATACAAAAATTTAAAGTATTAAAGGGATCATTGTTTCCATGCAAATTTCCTTTTGGACTGTGAGGCTGAAATTCGGCATCTGTGAGGATGTGCAGGATTTGACTAGGAGAAATGCCAAAGAAGAAATGTTGCCATGGCAAACGTTTATTTCATTACACACAAGCATTGTCAAATGTTTTCAACATCATGGCTTACACTATACCTTGTTCCTACTTACCATCTCATGAAATAAAAGTAAAACATTGTGACTTTGAATCTGCTCAGTACAATGATATGTTCTGTGTTTGAAATACTATGCCTTCAAATGATAGAAACAGTGACTTTTTTATGCCATGTTAAGCAAAGAGCAAATTCAAAGAGGTTTTGCTAGGGAAATACATTTCAGAATAGAATAACTCAGAGGAAAGTACACAAGGCCTATACTATATTTAATTTTACATAATGACTAGCACATTGGTGATGGCTATGTATGTTAAATCATTATGCTAATAATTGTTCTTAGTAATATGGGTTTTTGATAACTGTTGTGGGTCTATTAAATGTTAGGAAGAAAGGACCTTACCTTCAATACTCCCTGCCCCAAATGAAAAACAAAACCAAAACCTAAAAACCAAAAAGACATCGGGAGTAATTTAGTGCAGTTTGAAAAGTAGGAACAAGAACATACATTCAGATATTTCTGGTTGATAGATTTGACGGGTTTGATGGAGTCTTCCTCTTCTTGATTTTCATTTTCCATTATATTTTTCTCCTCTTCTTGTTCTAGTCAATGTTGTTACAATACCTTATTTTTATAGCTTCCAGTAATCTAAGGAAATTAAAATTGCTTCAGTTATAACAGATCCAAACTCCAATTTATCATGTTTTATGAGATTTATTATCAATGATCAATTATTTAATCAACCTGGGATGACTGTGGGATGAAAAATAAGTTCCCAAAATATAATTAAAATGCCACATCATTTAGTATAATATATGTGATGTTAGCTTTATTAATTAAGAAATCTTGAAGTGGAAAATTAAGAGTTTTAATTTTCCCCTAGTTGTATCTCCGAATTTACACCATAAGATCAAAATAGTACTGAAAGTATTTGACCTATACCATGCAATTTCAAGGTTTATCTTTCATAGTGTCCATATTCAGAGCATCGTCCACACTGGCTTTGTGGGGAAACATTCTAAAATCTGGTAACAAATGAAAATCCTTGAGATGTAACAGTTAATTTGAATATCTACACTGAAAAATTATTGTCTTCTATTCTCTTTGACCATCTCTCCTGCCTTTTTTAATAATATATTCTCTCCATTGACGTTCTGAAACAGAATGACTTTAACCATGCACATAACTCACCCCAAATCTATCTTGGATCTGCCCTGTTTCTGTAACTCCAATCAGTGCTACATATTATCACGTCAATTTTCCACCTCTTCCTCTAACTTAGCATGACACAAATTGAACTGATAGTCTTCTCTAGACCTGCTACTATCTGTGATCTTGGACAGATAACTTCAACTACCTCAGTTTCACCATCTATCATGAGGTTAAATAGGATGAGACTGGTAATATGCTTAGAACTGTGTGTGGAGATACTCAGTAATTGTTTGCTCTTCCAACTCTTCTGTTTCTGACTTCCTCTCTGCAAGTTTTCCAATTGTATTTTCCATTTCTATCAATGGAAGCTCTATCTGATCATCAAATAATCATTTTTCAGTTTGTTCTTTTCCTTGCTTCCCACATCAAATGTATAAACTCTCGTAAGACTTTTTTTCTTTACTCCTGCCTGTACTCTAGGTCAGAATCTAATTGCATGGTTCATTTTTTGGCTGGCTTACTATTCTCCCTGACCCCTGGCACTTTCTTCCTTAATTCATTCTTATACTAGGAAAAACTTCTTGAAATACAGTCCTGTTGTGTCCTTCCTCCACTAATAAATTTTCAAGGGATTCCCTAATACCTACAAAATAAAATTCAACTTACAGTATTTTTGATATAGGATCCTTAGTGATGGAGTATCTAGTCATCTTTCTCTCTCTTTCTTGCCTGCCCTTTGGAAACCTGCCCTGCTGCATACATTAAGCTGCTTCGATTATACATATACAACATGTATTTTCATTCTCAGTCTTTGTTTATGCTCCTCTCTGCTGCAGGGCCTCAATGTCTTTCTCCTTATTCTCATACAACAAAAATAAAACCTGTATTGTAAAGGTAGAGCTCAGAGCCTTCCTTTCTTTCAGTGAATTCAAGTCACCTCGGGTGATCCAATCATTTCTTCACCTAACTTCCCACTTCACTTGTATGTTTCACTGCCTTCTGCCTTATATTAATTACATGTCTTCTTTCTCTATTAGTCTTTAAGATCCTTGATGACAGACTCTATATCTCTTCTTCATCTTGGTATCTACCCAGAAATTGTAAATACATATTTTCATTTATAACTTTATAACTATTTGTTGAATAAATAAGTAGATATGAATGAAAAGCCAGCAATACTTGATGAAAAGTTTTGGTAAATGGAAATGCCAGCAACACATGGCAAATATAAAGCATCTCTTTAGAGGTTCATGTTTAGTTTATTTACATATTCCAGAGAATAAATTTTTAAATTTAAAATTTAAAATTTCCTAGCCCTTATATGGAACAGTATAGTGTTTTGTGATCTTTTCTGTCTTGAATACTTCTGATTATAGGAAGTAACAAATGTAAAGAAAAGCGAAATAATTACTTTAATGATGAGATGTCACCACTAATATTTTCCTTTTTTAAATAATTGTTTTCCTGATTTTACATTGTCAGCACTAAACATTGAACAACTTATTCTTAGAACACAATGGAGAATACATTACTGAACTTCTTTAAAACATTCATTTATTCTCATCCTGTTTACATTTCTCTGAATATATAAAAGAATTCTTTTGGATATGAAAATTTAGGTTGAGTTTCAGAAGCTGTCTGAGAATATGTTGAAACCTTTGATAACATGGAGAAAAACTGAGAGGTACAAAAATACATTTCTAAGAGAATCATAATCCTTTTTCCTCCAAGATTCACTGTCACCATCACCATAATAATCTTATACTAGACACATATTTAAAAGGCTTTAACAACAGGACATTTACTCTCACAATGAATAGTGGCATGGGTGCATATATTGTGATTTTTTAATTAAATTCAACTGCTAAGAGACTTGCCCAAAGTCACAAATTAATAAGAGTTACAGAAAGAACTCATGAAACCACATAATTAGCTCAAGTATATTGGTCACTAAATA
Organism: Callimico goeldii; assembly: GCA_963573925.1. Taxonomy (NCBI): domain Eukaryota; kingdom Metazoa; phylum Chordata; class Mammalia; order Primates; family Cebidae; genus Callimico; species Callimico goeldii. Next base: position 17,239 of record CAUYOR010034211.1, read on the forward strand.
ACTTTATTGCTTTGTCAGTGTTTAATTAAAAAGTTGTATGTTGCAATTTGATTCATGGAACAGTACTTCAGCTATAGTATAGGTCCTAATTTTCTCTAGGTCCTGACTTTTGTGTGGTTGTAAGAAAATAACTTCAATTTTGTAATCTTTAAGAATGTGATATTGTTTCCCAATGGCTTCCCATGTTTACTAAATGTAGAGTATTATGAGACAATATGGTACATTGTATTTTCCAATGTGGCTGTAATGATATCTCACATTCTGAAGCTCTTGAGCAATGCAACTTGGCCATTTCCTCATCAAAAAGGGAAGCCTAATTCTGGTCCCCTGACATTTGGACTGGCAGATTATAGATAAAAATATCTCCTTTCCCTTTACTAGATAGAATGTTTCAGGGCGAAGTTTATGTGGCTATGCAGAAGACAGTTGTATAAGATCTCAGTTACATTTAGCCATGACCAGTTTGGAAAAATAACCACATAATATCTCTTACTGCTGCCCTATTTCATTCTCCTTGTACTTCATTCCTATTGCTTGGAGTTGCATTTCTTTATATAATAGCAGATGTCTCTGTTCTGCTTTCTGAGAAGTCCAGTATAATATATACAGAAAAGATAAATTTCTTTAATATTAATCAATCTAGGGTGTGAGCTTGGGACAACTATGTGTACTGAGTGATTGCTGGACCAAAGTAGCAAAACAGTCATGGTGTTGCAGCAAAGAAACAGCTTAATTATGGCAAGGCAGCTGAATGGAAGGACTGGAGGTGTTTCTCAAATCCACCTCCTTGAGCTTGGAGGCTAGGGTTTTTAAAAATAATCTTGTGGGCAAGGGCCTATGGAATGGATAGTGCTGATTGGAGATCAAATCATAGGACTGTCTAAATGGTCTTCTCAGGCTGAGTCAGTTTCTGCATTGGGGGGGGTCACAGGACCAGTTAAGTCAGTTCCTTGGTATGAGTCATGGGTCCCAGTGATGTCAGATTGTAGCACCAATGCAAAAGTCTAAAAAAAATCTCTGAAAGACCAATCTTTTTTTTACCATAATGATCTTATCTATAGGAGTAATTGGGAAAAGTTCCCACTCTTGTGAACTCTGGCTACATGACTCCTCAGCAGTAAGCAAGCTAGGGAACAATGACTGGTTATTGCCTAAATATGCATAAGTCTAAGCAGAATTCAGGTCTCTCTCGTAATTCTAACCTTGCGGCTTTTTATCAGGTTTACAATGGTGGTTTCAGTACCTGAACGAGGAATGGGGGTAGTTTCTGCCAACCAAGAATGGGAGTGATAGCTACTATCATCCTTGCTTTAAGTTTATGCTGTAAACTAAATTTCTCCCATAGTCAGTTTGGCCCATGCCCAAGAATGAGCCAGGGCAGTTAGCTTGTGAGTTTAGAAGCAAGATGGAGTCAGTTATGTCTGAATTCTCTCACTGTTATAATTTTTGCAAAGGTGGTTTCAGTTGGTGGGACCTAAGATAAGAATGCCTGAGGACCACTTACTTTCAAAGGAATTAAGGGACAAGCAGAGGAAGAAGAGACAGCTTTTATTAGAGAAGTAGTTGGAATGGTGGGAGACACCCAGGTGGTAGTGATGATCTGGGAGCAGAGGTCCAGTGATGCAGATATGAAGCAAGATGAGGAATGAGGAGTTTCCATTGGAATTGGTCCTGGAAATTTATCCAGACACCAATATACATTGCAGAAAGCAATCTCTAAAAGGGTAAGGCTATTTCAAAGTAAAACCAAATAAAGCAGTCAAGCTACTCTCACATGCTGTTACTTTGTGATCACCTCTAATGGATCGTTGGCTAATAGAAAAATTCTAGAATTTGTGAACTGAAAATGAACTTAAAGAGCCTTATTGACAAAACAAGACTAAAGGAACATTCCAGTTTCATGACTCATTAGAACTGGAATCCAGGTTCTTATTTACAGGCCCCTTGAGGTCATACAGATCATCAGACGAACAAGTCTTTTTTATTTGTCTTGTAAGTTCAGTCTATGTCAATGCTTAGTACCTAGAAAGTGCATGATGACTATTTATTGAATTAATAAATAGCCGTGACCACACTGTGAATGTTTTTTTAAAGCATTCTTTAAAATGTTTAGAATGTTTCTTTAAAGCAAAGATGCCCTCTTGCTATACTAAAGCCTGTACTTTTCAATGCAAGAAATAGAAGAATATGCTTTCCATTAAGTAATGATAGTATTAAGAATGGTTCCTTGCTGTCAGAAATATTTTCATCAATATAAAATCTACACTAAGTTCTGTAAAATTGCTAAGAAAGTCAAAGAAATGAAAGAACATGACATATATGTACATTATTTGAAAAAATTATTTTGTGAGGATTCACAAAAAAATTTTGTGAGAGCTGATCTGGTTTAACGTCAATGCTTACTTAAGACGTCATGGTTTCATTACTAGAAATGTTGATGGACTCATTTAGGTGGGTAAGCAAGGTTGGTAAGTACAAGACATTTTCAAATTTTGTCAAAATTCTTGTGCTCAAAGCATGTTTGAATTACTCAAACTGTAGGGATCCCTGACAAAGCAATCTGAATACTGTATAATCCAGCAGGAAGAGCAAAGTCATCACGGATTATCTGACTATTATCATGTCAAACCACATGATTAGGAAGCTCTCTAGGGATATTAAAGTTTTTAAAAAGTTATCAAATACTAAAAGTCTCTTAAAATTTATAGGTAAATAATTTAATTTTTTAAACTATGATGGTAGTTCAAGTGTTTGGCATACAGGCAGGAACTATCAAATAAATAAAATTAGACCTTTATCCAACTGTAATAGATGCTCCAGACTTCTTCTAAAGTGAGTATACTATACTTTGATCATGAAACATCCATTTTGTCTCTCACTCAGAGATGATTCACTTTTCTTTGATACACAATTTAAATAGAATCCAAGGCCACCGATTATCAAGGATGCTGGAAAGCTTTAGTCATATATATATAAAAGAAGTGATTAAATAATAGATGAAACATAACCCATGAAGAAGCTGAGAAGAAAAAACCACCCCATAATCAACAAATACATAACCTGAAAAACAATGGTAGTCCATAGGCATTCATTATACAGGTGAAAAGCCCAAATAAATTGTGAACCTGGAGACCTTAACTCTAGTAAAACAGAATATAAAGTTTCCTTATCAGGGTCTCCAAATCATCCAAATAAAATCAAATGTATTATTTCTATTCATAAGACACTTTAGAAATACATAAGACATTTTGAGAATAGTTTCATCCAAAATGACCTGATTAAAAAAAGTTTTAATACTCATAGGAAATCTATTTAACCTAAAAAATAAATAGCAAAGTTGACAAGAATTTGGTTAAGGAGTATTTATAAATACATATTGTTCATTAACCATAATTTCTTCTATTGTAGAAATGCATTCAGTAACTCTTTTCTGGATTCAGTTTTAATATAACTACTTTAAAAATGTCTTAACCATATTTTGTTAAAATTATAAAATGGAATAATGGACTTTTTTTTCTCTTTTTAGATCATTTAAACTTAATATCTACCCTCCAAGGAAGGGTTAAAGGCATAAATAAATACAAATTTACAATATCAGTGATTAAAATATAAGGCCATCACAGGATAGATATATGGTTATGGAGGACTCAGTCATTTCCTTGTAAAGTCATGCAAATTGAATTTTGCATAATATTTGGTATGCAAAATCTAGAAAATGTCAGTATGAATAAGCCTGGCCAATTGTTGATTCAACTTTCTAATGGATTTACTATTGTTTTTTCTCTGTAGACTCTCTTGGTCTATTATAATATTTACTTCACTACTGGAGTAGAGAGGAATGTGTTCCCAAGTACCCAGGTTTTCTAAGTTGGCTTTTGAACTAAACTGACAGTTATGCACTCAGTGGAAATAACTTTCAGGAAAAGACTATGAACGCTGTAGTCTAAAAATTGGGAAATTACTGGTGTTTACATAATTTAAAATTTATTTCATAGGAATTTCTACTTAAAGCTTATAATAAGTAGTTTCTCTTTTAGAGGTACTCTAGAATCATTGAATTACATTAGTTTAATTGATTTTGACTTTAAAGTAGAAATAATGGCTTCCCATGTATAGATAAATCAATAATTTTATAATTTCTTGAATATTTATTAAAATATGTCACATGAATCGAGTGCTCATTGATAATTTTTTCCAAAATATTTTTTTTAGCATTTTGTTAATACAGGTACTAGGTTGTATCCAGTCTTTTCAAGAATGCATATTCTTAAATTCCCTCATTTTAATGCTAATAAAAACTTCAAGCCTGAAATTTATGTTTTCATGTCATAGTTTGTCAACTTTAAAACCTCCCTCTAGGTCAAATACAAAGCACTGACCTGTTTATTGGAGGGAGAGTTAAGTGCAGAAAGAAGTACTTTCTGAGCAGCAGTAATATTAAAAAAGACAAAATGGATTTAATAGAAGAAAAAGCAATATAAGAGTTTTTTGCAATTAAAAACAATTATTTTGTAAAATTTTATTTCCAATATGTTCACATCACATTTCTCTCTCTCTCTCTGTGTGTGTGTGTGTGTGTGTGTGTGTGTGTGTGCACGCGCATGCGTGTGCAGGCACATGCACATATGTGCATGTACTAAGTCATTATATAAAATGTATTTCTCATTGTGGGTTGTGGTTCAATTGTTTGAATGTCCCTGGTGTTTAGAAATGCCTACAGATAATAGGAAAGTAGAAAAAGGATAGTGTTAGCAGAGAGAGAGAAGCAGCTGCATAGAGCAATGTCAACCAATAAAAGCATCATACACAGAATGGGCAAAAATATTAAAATAGCAGTAAGTGCTTCATATTTAACTGAGTTCTAAGACAAAGCCATCAGGCTTGACAGATAAAAAGTTTCTGGTGTTAGTGAAACATGCAATTTTACTTGGATATTGTATGTAACAGCCAGATTTTTTATGGAATTGGAGCTGATAGAGAAATAAAATTACGTCATCAGGTATAAGTGATTTATTCAGTTATTTCAAAATAAGACAGAAAGAAAATGAATAATAGTTAAAGACATGGCATGGTCAAGAAAAAGTGTGCGAAGTGGTAGAAAGTTGAGTTTATTTGAAAGAGGCGGTTGGATTTGAAAATCTGAAGAACCAAATGGTAGATAAAAATGTGGGGCAAAGTCCTGTATTGCTGAAAGCAAAGGTGGAATTTTCTGTTGTGTGGTTACCAGAGACAGACAATGACCATAGAATTGGAAGAAGGCTCAAATTGGAGGAAGCAGGGTCAGGAATATAAAAAATTCACAGAGTTTAGGGGCCAGAGGTAAATTATAGTCTTTAGATTTCAAAGCTGGTATTCGAAAGGTGTTTCCAAATAGAGCATATTAATCATTTGGGTTATATGTAATCAGTCCTTATTATTCTCAAATCCTTTATTTTGTATATTTGACTACTTGCTAAATTTGTAACCCCAAAACCAATACCCTTGGCACTTGCAGACATGTACAAAGTGGCAAAAAATGTGATGTTCACTGCACATATTCCCAGCTGAGATCAAACAAGACAATGCTTTGCCCTCTTACTTCAGATGTCATGCCGTGAACAAGTGGGTTTTTGGAAGTCTATTTGGCATCATGTTTTTCCCATTTTGGTGCTTTTTCTTGGTGATTTTGCTGTTTGAAATGGCTCCATCATAGTGCTAAAATGCTGTCTAGTTTTCCTAAGCACAAGAAGGCTGTGATGTGTCTTATAGAAAAAAATATGTGGGTTGGACAAGCATGAGTGCTGTTGGCTATTCGTTCAGTGTTAATGAGTCAGCAACGTATTTTAAGCAAGGTGTTTTTCAACACAAACATGAATTAAGCAAGGTTATATATTGATTTATTCATGGAAGTGTTGCAACCAGCTGCTGTGGAAACCTAACCCAGTATTTCTCTTAGAAGCAATGGTCCAATATTTGCTAATTTAGTGTTCACAGTGGCTTTACAGAGCAAAAACTAGTGGGATTTTCAAAAATTGTGCTTTCTATTTTTCATAGTGCTTTTTGAAGTATGATTAAAATAATCTTGTTACTAAAAATTTAGAATCCTTAGGACATCAGGAAGATTCTATTCTTAAGAGTATTTTCTACATTCAGGAGACAACACATACATTAAAAATAGCACACAAGCGTATAAGCAATGCAGCCTTTCCTTGTGTAAAAGGCAAGAATGTGAACTGGGTAAAAGGAGGCAAAAAGAACTTGCATGTTATTTATTACTTTTTATTTCAATAGCTTTTAGGGAACGTGGTTTTCTGTTACACAGATGAATTATTTAGGAGTGAATTCTGAGATTTTAGCATACCCATCACCGGAGTAATGCACATTGTATCTAAAATGTAATAGTTTTTTATCCCCAGGGTCCCCCCACATACTCTTCCCCTTCTGAGTCTCTAAAGTCCACTGTATCACTCTATGTGCCTTTGCATACTCATAGATTAGCTCCCACTTATAAGTGAGCACATACGGTCTTCAGTTTTCCTCTCCTGTGTTAGTTCACTTAGAATAATGGTCTCCAGCTCCATCCAAGTTGCTGTTATGCCAAATTCTGCATATAACCAGCCTCTTCACTGAAAGTTCCTGTATTTTTGTTGGAGAAAGAAGAGCAGAAAAGAAATTAGAACTGAAGAAGTAAACTAAACTTAATCTTAAAAGGTTCTAAATCCTCAGCATTTACAGAAGGGGAAAAACAACAGGACTAAATTTCAGTTTAGGTTCAATAATTTTTGGAAACATATTTACTTTTATAATCTAATACTTTAGAACTAACATAAAATTGTAAAGAATAAGTAGATAATTTTGTACATTTTTGTTATTTAGCACCATTAAGAATTAGAAATTTGAGATACATAGAAATGAGGACTATTCCCATAGTCCTTGTGTGTAACTACAGAAACTAAGCTGGATAAAATCAAGAATATTTTCCTAAAGTGTGTAATTACATATGAGAAGTGAATGATTTGGTAGAAAGAAACAAGAGGCCTAGGGAAAAGTTTTAGAGAACACCCTTATTTCAAGCATAAAGAAAGGGAAACTGGAACTAAATTGTAGCAGGAAAAACAAAATAAAGTGGGAGAAAAGTATGGATACTTTAGCTTGATTGAAGCTGTAATAAAACTTATTTTGGTATGAAATAACTTTTCTTTCTTTTTATCAGGCCCTAAGAAAGACTGTCAGAATCTGTGTAAGTCAATAGCAACACTGAGTAGAGATTCAGTTGCTGAAGTAAATATGGATTCTAGAAAAGGTAGTTTAATTGAAACCCTTTTTCATCTTATCTGCTGAGACTGAAAATCTTTTTAAAAATTTTTTGTCTGCCTTTGATTTAAGATCTTATGATGCCTCAAAATCACATAATTTTCATTGTACAGTTCTGTGGATTAAGAGATTAAGGCGAATTAGTTCTGATAACAGAGCATAACTTGAAAAAGCTTGAAAAAGGATCCCACGTCAATCCATTATAAGATTTCATCATGTTTATCTTTTACTGCTACCTTTAGAAATGTATTCCAGTAATGCATTTTGTAAACAAAAAAGGGAACAAGTAGGCTGAAGCCTGGTATTGGTCATTTATTCTATCATAGGAGTGCCAATAAATTAATTTCACAAATAAAACAATGACATACATTAAAGGTTTTATGGTTGTTTTTATGGCCAGGTCTTATTCAAAAACTGTTCAAATTTTCTGGCAAAATAAATCATAGAAATGATAAGTAGGCATTGCATTATATCTTTCCAGCCATGACCATAAGTAGTTACTATATAGCAATTATTCAGCATGTCATGCATAAGTCTAAAAGACTTTTTAAAAGAGGTTTCAGAAGACTGTCAAATTAAATATTTTTAATTGTTTAACCTAGATATTAATAACTCTAGCTTGTTAAATCATTCTATTGCATCCATGAAGGTAATTATCCTTCAAAGTAATTTTTAGATAGGTAGCAATTCCACTGTAACTTTCCTAAAGATTCTCTATTTCATCTTAATTCCAAATGTCAAAACAGAACCCAATTGATAGAGACAATTCAGAAGTAAAGGATGGCTAAGCATAAATTCTTATTTAAAAATGTTTCAGAAATAATTTTCTATTTGATTTAAACTTTAATTGATAATATGTGGCATCTAAATTATCAGAAAAACTTGTTTTTCTTGTAAACTGAAATATTTTTAAATGACTTTATAGAAATAAATTTGGGTTTCATGTTACTATTTTCTTTCTTGGTAGTAATGGTGATATTGGTTTATCCCTTAAATTTTTCCAAAGTGTTTACATGATTCAGTTTCCAAACATGAGAGAGACCTCTATTTAACAGTTTGCACAAACCATAAAAGTAATAACTCATTGACCATTCTTCTTGCCTGGGCTAGTTGCAGAGAAAATGGACCACCTTGGAGAACAGGACCTATGCTTTGGAACCTAGTGTGGAAACAATCTCCTCGAGCCATGATTTTTTTTTTTTTAATTTTTTATTGCATTTTAGGTTTTGGGGTACATGTGCAGAACATGCAAGACAGTTGCATAGCTACACACATGGCAGTGTGTTTTGCTTCCTTCCACCCCTTCACCCACATTTGGCATTTCTCCCCAGGCTATCCCTCCCCGGTTTTAAAGGCATGGACATCATCCACAGCCACCAGTCCTGTCCTGTGGTTGGCCTAGAGTAGTTCAGTCCAGGATAATGGTATATCATGAGAGATAAACAGACCAAGGCTCTGAGGAATGTAAGAGTGAAGATGAATAGAAAAGTCAAGCAGCCAGCTACGAAGACAAATTTTAGTCATTGGCAATATGTTAGACCCTAAATTTTAACTAAAGTCAAGCTCTGGGGAGCTTTGGGGCATTGAGAAAAATGACAGGGGCTTATACTCAAAACAATTATGTCATTGGGCAGGTTAATAAGACAGCAATTCTAGAAGAGTAAATAAGACCAGGATCTGATTATCGGTAACCTTGGACAGCAGAAATTTTTTTAAAAAAGTAAACAGAAACCGAGTTGTGAGAGTTGGACTACAAAGTAAGAGTTAAGAGAGTGAACCTGATAGGAGCTATTTATTCAACAACTACATACAGGAATATTATTAATTACCAAATCCTGTTATAATTCTGAGTCCAAGAGTGTTACTTCTTAGATGTTTAAAAGCGTCTTGTATGGTGCTGGAATTACCTCTAAAAGAGAGCTAAGCCTACAGATGGGGGTCCAGGAGAAGTTTTGCCCAGGTAAGGGTTTTAGATAGTTTTTTCATATATAGTTTTGTACAGGTAGTTACAGTGTTGAGAGAAACTCATGTTCACTATTGAAGAAAATTTATAAAATGAACAAAAATACAGCATATGCCTATGTGTTTCTGTATGTGTGGCATTTGTAGTTGTGTAACTACTATTTCATCTTACTCTGAAATTGAAGATGGAGTTGTATATAGGTATGACTTTCCTAACTTAAATCTCTTTGACCATCCAAGCAAAGGATAATTTATTTTCCTGTCACATTTCAATATAGCCTATTAGAAGGCATTTTTGATGTGATACCATTCAAGGTATAGAGTTTTAATGTATGACATTAAGCATATTATTCATGACTGAAATGAATAACCACATGTGAAATACATTATTACCAAAGAAACTGTAAATCAGTTGGTGGCTGCATATCGGCCAAGGGTGAGTTTATGGTTTAGAAATAATACGTCTAACTTAAGAATATGAGAGACAAGGGTTTGTGTTTTTGATTATTGGTTATTCATTGCTATTAGTGTTAATATGCCTGATCACTGTCTTATATGCTTCACAGAAGGCATTCTATACTCCCTTGGCTTCATATACTCTTTGGTCACTATATGTGTCAGCTTCATAAACAAAAAATACCCAAGAACATCCAGTTATAGTTCAAGGAATGATATTTATTCATTGTGAGAGATTTGCAGTGTTTTCTAGCAATGGGCATAAATGTAGTGTGATAACTATATTAACCTTCAAAAATTAGCTATCACTTTTGTTTGCCATTCAAGTGAACATAGTGATTAGAACCACAAAGTGATGAATGAAAATGATGTTCTTGATTAAAATTAGGTTTTACTAAAATTAGTACTGACTTTCTTCTTTGTGAACTAATCAAGCTTGTCATGTGAGTGGCTGCCTTCTTTTCTTTAAAAAAGATCACATGCAAATCAAATAATACAATGGTTTAATTGTAAAATTTCTTTTTCTTTCTTTTTAAATTTTTTATTGCATTTTATGTTTTGGGGTACATGTACAGAACATGCAAGACAGTTGCATAGGTACACACATGGCAGTGTGTTTTGCTTCCTTCCACCCCTTCACCCATATTTGGCATTTATCCCCAGGCTATCCCTCCCCGGATCCCCCTCCCTGCAGGCCCTCCCCTTTTCCCCCCAATAGACCTCAGTGTTTAGTACTCCCCTCCCTGTGTCCATGTGTTCTCATTTTTCATCACCTGCCTATGAGTGAGAATATGCGGTATTTCATTTTCTGTTCTTGTGTCAGTTTGCTGAGAATGATGTTCACCAGATTCATCCATGTCCTTTAACATACTGATTTCGGTTTCTTTAAATAGATACCCAAAATGTATTTGGGTGTAAATTTTGTCCATACTATTACAAATGATTTACAGATTGAATGTGATTCTTGTCAAAATTCCAATGTCATTTTTCATAGAAATAGAAGAAAAAGTTTTAATTTGTGTGGAACTACAAAGGACGCTGAATAGTCAAAGAAATTAAAAAAAATCCTCCCTGCAAAACAAACAAGCAAAAAGACAAAGCTGAAGACATCACATTATCTGATTTCAAAATGTATTATAAAGTGATTGTAAATATAGTACTGTCATACAAACAAACATATCAACCTGTGCAATGACACAGAAAGTTCAAATATCAGTCCACATATTTATAGTTAATTACTTTATGACAAATTGACAAAAAACATACACCGAGGAAAGCAAAATAAATGATAAAGAATTGAAGTAACAACTCACAGAATGAGAGAAAATATTTGTAAATGATATGGCTTTTAAAGGGTTAACATCTAAAGCATATAAAGAAGTTAAACAATTAAACAGCAAGAAAATAAATAATCTGATTTTAAAAATGGGCAAAGGAGTTAAAGAGATATTTCTCAAAAGAGGACATACAAATGGCCAACAGGTATATAAAACACTGCTCATCATCTCAGCATTACTAATCATTAGAGAAATGCAATTTAAAACTACAATGGTATATCACTTCAGATCTGTTATAGTGAATTTTATCAAAAAAAATCAAAGATAAGTGCTGGTGAGAATAGGGAGAAAAGGAAACTCTTGCATTTTGTTGGTAGGCAGATAAATTAGTATGGCTATCATGATAAACAGCATAGAGCTTCCTTAAGAAAACAAGAATAGAAGAGCAACCAGATGATCTGGCAATCCCACTACTGGGTACATATTTAAAATAACTAAAATCAATATATTGAAAAACTATCTGCATTTCCATGTTCATTATGCAGTATTCACAATAGCCAAGATACGCAACTTACCTAAGATCCATTGACAGATGAATAGATAAAATTTGACACACACACACACACACACACACACACAGACACAGTATACTAATTAGCCCTCAAAAAGAAGGAAATGAGACTCCTAGCTCTTGATCCATCAAATTCGGCAGAGAGGTGACCTTGGCAATGAAATCTGTGATAGCCTACTTGGGCTAATATACTCCGAGCCATAAGAGTTGAAGGTGTAGCTGCATATGGGCATATGGGTGGCTCTGTAGGTTAATGCATCAAAATGTTTCTTCACCTTGTCATTTTCTTTAATTCAGTCCAAGACTTGCTTGCTCTCTCTGTGTCTCTACCTTTAGCTTTCCTTTTGTTCTTTTTCTTATACATGATCTATGGCATAGACTCTCCCTGAGAATAAATTTTGATAGAATTTATATTTTTATAATCAGATTTTCATAAAAATATACCTTTTAAAATTCAACTATCTTCAGTGAAACTTTAAACTCTGCAAAAATTGACAAGATTAGGGAGGTCACTCTAGGTTTCAGTGTTACTTTTAAAAAGTTAATGCTTGCAGGAATAAGATGGTATTGTATTGTGGTTTTGATTTTCATTTCCCTGATTATTAGTGATGTTGAACATTTTTTCATATGTTTTTTGGCCCTTTGTAAATCTTCTTTTGCGAATTGTCTATTCATGTCATTAGCTCACTTTAGAATGGGGTTGTTTTATCTTGCTAATTTGTTTGATTTTCTTGTAGATTCTGGATATTAGTTGTTTGTTGGATGTATAGATTGTGAAGAATTTCTCCCACTCTGTGGGTTGTCTGTTTATTCTGATGACTGTTCCTTTTGCTTTACAGAAGCTCTTTTGTTTAATTAAGTCTGACCTATCTATTTCTGTTTCTGTTGCATTTGCTTTCCGATTCTTGATCATGAAGTCTTTGCCTAAGTCACTGACTAGGAGAGTGTTTTTGATATTATCTTCTAGAATTTTTATACTTTCAGTTCTTAGATTTAAGTCCTTGATACAAATTGATTATATATATATATATATATATATATATATATATATGAAACAGGATTCTCATCTCTCACCATATAGATGGTGAAACAGAGATGAGAATCCTGTTTCATTCTCCAACATGTGGCTTGCCAGTTATCCAAGCACCATTTTTTGAATATGCTGTCTTTCCCCACTTTATGTTTTTGTTTGCTTTGTTGAAGATCAGTTGGCTGTCAGTATTTGGGTTTATTTCTGGATTCTTTATTCTGTTCCTTTGATCTGTATGCCTATTTTTATACCGGCATCATGCAGTTTGGTAACTATGGCCTTATAGTATAGTTTGAAGTCAGGTAATGTGATGCTTTCAGATTTGTTCTTTTTGCTTAGTTTTTCGTTGGCTATATGGACTCATTTTGGGTTCCATATGACTTTTAGGTTTACTCCTGCAAGAATGGTATAGTAAAAAACAATAGATGTTAGGATGGATGCAGTAAAAAGGGAACAGTTTTACACTGCTGGTGGGAATGTAAACTAGTACAACCACTATGGAAAACAATATGAAAACTCCTTAAAGAACTAAAAGGAGAACTACCATTTGATCCAGCAATCCCACTACTGGGTATCTACCCAGAAGAAAAGAAGTAATTATGTGAAAAAGATACTTGCACATGCATGTTTATAGCAGCACAATTCACAACTGCAAAAATGTGGAACCAGCCCAAATGCCCATCAGTCAATGAGTAGGTAAATAAATTGTGACATACACACACACACACAAACACACACACACACACATATATATACATATATATGATGGAATACTATATATATTTATGATGGAATTATAATATATATTATATAAATATATATATTTATGATGGAATACTACTCAGCTATTAAAAATAATGAATTAATATTAACAGCATTCACAGCAACCTGGATGGAACTGGAGACTATTATTTTTAGTGAAGTAATTCAGGAATGGAAAACCAAACATCAGTACTAACCCATAAGTGGGAGCTAAGCTATGAGGATGCAAAGGCATAAGAATAAAATACTGGAGAGGGCTGGCAAGATGACTGAATAGGAACAGCTCTGGTCTGCAGCTTCCAGCAAGACCAACACAGAAGGCGGGTGATTTCTGCATTTCCAACTGAGGTACCCAGTTCAACTCATTGGGACTGGTTAGACAGTGGGTGCAGCCCATAGAAGGCAAGCAGAAGCAGGGTAAGGTGTTGCTTCACCCAGGTAGTGCAAGGGGTCAGGGAACTCCCTCCACTAGCCAAGATAAGCTGTGAAGGACTGTGCCGTGAGGGACAGTTCTATCTGGCACAGATACTACATTTGTCCCGTGGTCTTCATAATCCACAGACTAGGAGATTCCCTCGAGTGCCTACACCATCAGGGCCCTGGCTTTTGAGCACAAAACTGGACACCCATTTGGGCCGACACAGAGCTAGCTTTAGAAGTTTTTTTTTTTTTACCCCAGTGGCATTTGGAGCACCAGAAAGACAGAACAATTCACTCTGCTGGAAAAGGATGCTGAAGCCAGGGAGCCAGGTGGTCTTGCTCAGGGACAAACATAGGCTCAAAATAAAGGGATGGAGGAATATTTACCCAGCAAATAGAAAAAAAAAAAAAAAAGCAGGGGTTGCAATCCTAGTCTCCGATAAAACAGATTTTAAACCAATAAAGATTAAACAAGACAAAGAAGGGCATTACATAACAGTAAAGATAACAATGCAACAAGAAGAAATAAATATTCTAAATTTATATGCACCCAATACAGGAACACCCAGATTCATAGTGCAAGTTTGTAGAGACCTACAAAGAGACATAGACTCCCACATAATAATAGTGGGAGACTTTAACACCCCACTGTCAATATTAGATCAATGAGATAGAAAATTAGCAAGGGTATGCAGAACTTGAACTCAGCTCTGGAACAAGTGGACCTAATAAACATCTATAGAATTCTGCACTCCAAAACAACAGAATACACATTCTTCTCAACAACACATAACACTTATTCTGAAATTGACCACATAATGGGAAGTAAAAAAAACTCCTCAGCAAATGCAAAATAATAAAAATCATAGCAGACAGTCTCTCAGACCACAATCAAATTAAAACTCAGGATTAAGAAACTCACTTAAAATCCCACCACTACATGGAAACTGAACAACCTGCTCCTGAATGTAGTCACTGGGTAAATAATGAAATTAAGGCAGACATAAACAAGTTATTTGAAACCAATGAGAACAAAGACACAACATACCAGGATCTCTGGGACATAGTTACAGCAGTGTATACAGGGAAATTTATGGCACTAAATGCCCACATAAGAAATTGGGAAAGATCTGAAGTCAACACCCTAACATCACAATTAAAAGAACTAGAGAAACAAGAGCAAACAAATTCAAAAGCTAGCAGAAGACAAGAAATAACTAAGATCAGAGCAGAACTGAAGGAGATAGAGACATGAAAAACCCTTCAAAATATCAATGAATCCAGGAGCTATTTTTTTAAGAGACTAACAAAATAAATAGACTGCTAGCCAGACTAATAAAGAATAAAAGAAAGAAGAATCAAATAGACACCATAAAAAATCATAAGGGAATATCACCACTGATTCCACGGAAATACAAACGACCATCAGAGAATACTTTAAACACCTCTATGCAAATAAACTAGAAAATCTAGAAGAAATGGATAAATTCCTGAACATGTACACTCTCCCAAGACTAAACTAACAAGCAGCCAAATCTCTGAATAGACCAATAAAAAAGTTCTGACATTGAGGCAGCAATTAATAGTCTACCAACCAATGAAAAGCTCAGGACCTGATGGATTCACCTTTCAATTCTGATACAGGTACAAAGAGGAGCTGGTACCACTCCTTCTGAAACTATTCTAAACAATAGAAAAAGAGGGACTCCTCCCTAACTCATTTTAGGAGGCCAGCATCATCCTGATACCAAAACCTGGCTAAGACACAACAAAAAAAGAAATTTCAGGCCAATATCCCTGATGAACATTGATGTGAAAATCCTCAACGACATACTGGAAAACCGAATCCAGCAGCACATCAAAAGGCATATCCACCATGATCAAGTCAACTTCATCCCTGGGATGCAAGGCTGTTTCAACATATGCAAATCAATAAACATAATCCATCACATACACAGAACCAATGACAAAAACCACATGATTGTTTCAATAGATGCAGAAAAGGCCTTTGATAAAACTCAGCACCTTTTTCTGCTAAAAAGATATAATAAACTAGGTATCAACAGAACGTATCTCAAAATAATAAGAGCTATTTATGTCAAACCCACAGCGAATATCATACTGAATGGGCAAAAGCTGGAAGCATTCCCTTTGAAAACCGACAAAGACAAGGATGCCCTCTCTCCCCACTCCTATTCAACACAGTATTGGAAGTTCTGGCCAGGGCAATCAAGCAAGAGAAAGCAATAGAGGATATTCAGATAGGAAGAGAGGAAGTCAAATTTCTCTGTTTGCAGGTGACATGATTGCATATTTAGAAAACCCATTGTCTCAGCCCCAAATCTCCTTAAGCTGATAAGCAACTTCAGCAAAGTCTTAGGATGTAAAATCAGTGTGCAAAAATCACAGGCATTCCTATACACCTTAATAGGCAAACAGAGAGTCAAATCATGAGTGAACTTCCATTTACAATTGCTACAAAGAGATAAAATACCGAGGAATACAACTTATAAGAGATGTGAAGGACCTTTTCAAGGAGAACTACAAGCTACTGCTCAAGAAAATAAGAGAGGACACAAAGAAATGAAAAAACATTTCGTGCTTATGGATAAGAAGAATCGTTATCACGAAAATGGCCATACAGCCCAAAGTAATTTATAGATTCAATGTTTTCACCATTAAGCTACCATAGACTTTCTTAGCAGAATTAGAAAAAAAGTACTTTAAATTTCATACGGAACCAAAAAAGAACCCTTTCTTAGGATAGCTAAGACAATCCTATGCAGAAAGAACAAAGCTGGAGACATCATGTTACCTGACTTCAAACTATACCACAAAGCTGCAGTTACCAAAACAGCATGGTATGGGTACTAAAACAGATATATAGACAGAACAGAGACCTCAGAAACAACACCACATATGGACAACCATGGGAAAAGCAAAGAGGAAAGGACTGCCTATTTAATAAATGGTGTTGAGAAACGCAGCTAACCATGTGCAGAAAGCTGGAACTGGACCCCTTCTTACACATATAGAAAAATTAACTCAAGATGGATTAAAGACTTAAATGTAAGACCAAAACCATAAAAACTCTAAAGAAAACCTAGGCTACACCATTCAGGTCATAGGCATGGGCAAAGACTTCATGACTAAAACACCAAAAGCATTGGCAACAAAAGCCAAAATGGACAAATGGAATCTAATTAAACTAAACAGCTTCTGCATAGCAAAAGAAACTACCAACAGAGCGAGCAGGCAACCTATAATATGGGGGAAAATTTTTGCAATCTATCCACCTGACAAAAGGCTAATATCCAGAATCTAGAAAGAACATAAACAAATTTACAAGAAAAAAATAACCTCATCAAAAATGGGCCAATAATATGAAAAGACCCTTCTCAAAAGAAGACATTTATTCGACCAACAAACTTATTTTAAAAAGCTCATCATTACTGGTCATTAAAGAAAGGCAAATCAAAACCACTATCTCACACCAATTAGAAAGGCAATCATTAAAAGTCAGGAAACAACAGATTCTGGAGAGTATGTGGAGGAAAAGTAATGCTTTTACACTGTTGGTTGGAGTTTAAATCAGTTCAACCATTATGGAAGACAGTGTGGCATTTCCTCAAGGATCTAGAACCAGAAGTATCATTTGACCCAGCAATCCTATTACTGGGTATATACTCAAAGGATTATAAACCATTCTACTATAAAGACACATGCGGCTGGGCGTGGTGACTCAAGCCTGTAATCCCAGCATTTTGGGAGGCTGAGGCGGGTGGATCACGAGCTCATGAGATCGAGACCATTCTGGTCAAAATAGTGAAACCCCGTCTCTACTAAAGATACAAAAAATTAGCTGGGCATGGTGGCGCGTGCCTGTAATCCCGGCTACTTGGGAAGCTGAGGCGGGAGAATTGCCTGAACCCAGGAGGCGGAGGGTGCGGTGAGCCGAGAATTGCGCCATTGCACTCCAGCCTGGGTAACAAGAGCGAAACTCTGTCTCAAAAAAAAAAGAATACATGTTTATGACCTGGCATATGATATGAATTGGCAAATGATTCTTAGATAGGAAACCAAAAGCCTAAGAGAAAAGAATAAATAAATTAGATTTCATCAAGTTTTAGAATTTTTGTGCTTTAAAGGATACCATCAGGAAAGTGAAAAGACAACCCACAGAATGAGACAAAATTGTTTGCACTTACAAATCTATTTTATCTTGAATATATAAAGAATTATTTAGGCATTTCGTGGACGCCGGGTGTGCTTGAGCATTGGTGTGTGTTGGGCCGGAGGAAAGCGGGAAGACGCATCCGAGCGTGTGGATTTGAGCCTCTACATTTTTTACCCTAGATCTCGAAATGCATCGTGATTCCTGTCCCTTGGACTGTAAGGTTTATGTAGGCAATCTTGGAAACAATGGCAACAAGACCGAATTGGAATGGGCTTTTGGCTACTATGGACTACTCCGAAGTGTATGGGTTGCTAGAAACCCTCCCGGCTTTGCTTTTGTTGAGTTTGAAGATCCCCAAGATGCAGCTGATGCTGTCCGAGAGCTAGATGGAAGAACACTATGTGACTGCCGTGCAAGAGTGGAACTGTCGAATGGTGAAAAAAGAAGTAGGAATCGTGGCCCACCTCCGTCTTGGGGCCGTCGTCCTCGAGATGATTATCGTAGGAGGAGTCCTCCACCTCGTCGCAGGTACTTGAGAGAGAGTGTGTTTAGAGG
>CAUYOR010034212.1:0-15494 GCA_963573925.1 Callimico goeldii
CCCAAACCCTTCGCGGTTCGCCTCTGAGAACGCCAGGGCCCTCACTCGACTACTCACCTCCGACCCCGGGTCTCCCATTTCTCCGACGGCCGCGCTGACAGCACCACCGCTCCTGCTGTCCCTGCCGCCGCCGCCGCCGCCGCCGCCGCTGCTGTCCCTGCCGCCGCCGCCGCCGCCACGACTCCCCTTCCCGCCCTGCACCGCCTCGCGCTACCGGGACCCGCCCATGCGTGAGCGCCGACGCCACCGGCGGAAAGAGACGCAAAACCGCTTCAAAGGAGGAGCGGCCCTCACTGGCCCGCTATCTCCCGGAGCCTCTTTCTCTCATTCTCAGGCTTCCTTCCCCGCGCCGCGCAGGATGCTGGGAATTGTAGTTCGGGTCGGCCCTGAGACCGCCCCGCGCCGAAGGGGAAAGGAGAGGAAAAGAACCTAGAGGTTAGGCACATGCGTCGCGCCTAGAAGATGCCAGCTGCGGTGGAGTGAAGCCGGGGCCGCTGGGTTCTGTGAGACAGAGAAGCGCGGGGAAGATGTGGGAGGATATGAGGGTGGGTTTGAGTTGGTATTGGTTTGTTTTGGTATGGTTGTGGAGCGCAGCGCACTGATTTTTCTATTTTAGCCCTGAAGGTGGGTGGTGGGAACGGACGTTTATTTTTTAATTTATATATTTATTCACTTTTGAGGAGAGGGGCTATGTGGAGGTTTAGCAGAATTTTAAGATCAGGAAAGAATCTGAAGTGTCCTTTCATTCCTCACCTCTTCCCTAGCGTCAGTCTCCCAGGCCCTGCCAGTATTAATATACCTGAGGAAGAAAACAGGGATGATGGGAAGTCCAGAGCCAAATAGGAAAGGGAACCGAGAATCTACCTAACCTTATCACTAAACCCTAGCAATGATATTGAAATGTGCTTTTTCAATATTCTCAGATACACTGAGAGAATATGAGAGACCTATTTTATAGAGGGCTGCAAGGTTAACCTTTTAAGCTTTTGTGTGTTCACAGTCTATAAAATAGATCTTTCCTATTCAACTATGCATTTAATCTTTTCTCAGATAATACCTTACCAAAACACACACAGACACACGCACACCAGTCATTGTCAATAAAGTTTATGAAAAGAATTAAGTGAGAACATTATTTTAGGTGAGGCGGGTCCCCGTACCCTGGGAGGCCGAGGCGGACTTGTTCACTTAAGCCCAGGAGTTGGAGACCAGCCTGAGCAACACGGGGGAACCCCGTCTCTACAAAAAATAACAAAAATTAGCTGGGCGCAGTGGTCCTAGCCTGTAGTCCTAGCTGCTTAGGAGATTTAGGTAGGAGGATTGCTTGAGGCCGGGAGGTTGAAATCCAGGCTGCAGAGAGCCTAATTCATGTCACTGCACTGCAGCCTCGGTGTCAGAGACGTTGTATCAAAAAAAAAAATTTAAAAATATTAACATCTTAGATTCCTGTTTTTGTTTGTATGCAAAACTACTATCTAATTGCCTAAGCCTGTAGTAATTATTGTTTAATATTTGATATTTCTACCAAGTGCTTTGTGACTTTACTTTCTACCTAGTAAGCTTGAGACGTGAGGAGGCCAGTTGAGAATAAGAGATCTGCATGGGTAGTTCTTCAAATGCTGTATGCAAATTAAATATTTTTAAAATGTAAATCTGTAGGCACAACTTGTATTTAAAAGATTTTCCTAGTGAGCTGCTGAGAGTTTGCTCTAATATTTAATTGGCTGAGGTAGATGTTAATTGGTAAAATCCTTTTTTTTTTTTTTTTTTGAGACAGATTCTTGCTCTGCCGCCAGACGTCAGGATAGAATACAGTGGTGCGATCACAACTCCCTGCAACCTCCGCCTCCCAGATTCAAGCAATGCTCCTGCCTCAGCCTCCCGAGTAACTGGGACTACAGGCATGCACCACCACACCCAGCTAATTTTTGTATTTTTTAGTAGAGACAGGATTTCACCATGTTGGCAAGGATGGTCTCCATCTCTTGACCTGGTGATCCACCCGCTTCAGTCTCCCAAAGTGTTGGGATTACAGGCGTGAGCCACTGCAACCAGCCAGTAAAATTCTTGGAAAACAAACAAAAAGATGTGGCTATACTCAAAAACTTCTCATACCATACAACTCAGTAACTGTAGTTGCAGGGATTATTCTGAAGATACATCACAGGTTTGTTTACAACAGCAAAAAGTGGAAAATATCTAAATGTCTAATAATTTGGGAATATAATATTTAAATTTTGGTCTGTACTCTATCAAGATAGCATTATAGTGTTTTATCTCCACTGAAAATGTTTACCTAACGTTTCTCAAAGCATATTTTTCAAAAATTCAAGAAATATATAGGATAATTAGAACCATGTTGTATTCATTCTTGCACTGCTATAAGAACTACCTGAAACTGGTAGTTCTTATAAAGGAAAGAGGTTTAATTAGCTCACAGTTCCACAGACTGTACAGGAAGCATGGTTGGGGAGGTCTTGGGAAACTTAAATCATGGCAAAAGGTGAAGAGGAAAGAGGAACATCTTCACATGGCCAGAGAAGGAGAAAGAAAGCAAAGCGGGCAGGTGCTACACACTTTTAAATAACCAGATATGGGAACTCACTATCAGAGAACAGCAAGGGGGAAGTCCACCCCCAGATCCAATCACCTCCCACTGGCCCCTCTCCCAACATTGGGGATTATAATTCAACCTGAGATTTGGGTGGTAACACAAATCCAAACCATATCACAGGTCAAGCCATCAAGAAAAGCATCTCCGAAAGAGGAAACCTACTTAAATAGGAATAGTAATTTATTCTTTTCTGGGTGTCTGGACTATGTGTTTATAAGAAAATCCCGGCTGGGGTGGTGGTTCACACCTATAATCCCAGCACTTTGGGAGACAGGAGGATTGCTTGAGCCCAAGGGTTCAAGACCAGCCTAGGTAACTTAGTGAGACCCTGCCTCTGCAAAAAAATTTAAAATTACCCAGGTGTGGTGGTACATGACTGTGGTCCCAATTGCTCAGGAGGCTGGAGTGGGAGGACCAATTGAGCCCAAGAGGTCAAGGCTTCAGTGAACCTTGATCTCACCACTGCACTCCAACCTGGGTAACAAAGTGAGATCCTGTTTCGAAAAAAGAAAATGCTTTGAAACCCACTAAGAGAAAATCAGAGACATCCCGTAGTTCCCAAAAGCCAGGTTTATTTAGCTTGATGTAGCAAAAGAGAAAAAAAAAAAGCCAGAGGCAAAATTTAGGAATCTCCTAATCTTAGAAAGTTAAGAAGGGATTGGGTTGGGTGAATTTAAGCCAGTCTTGGGAAGTGGGGGAACTGGTTAGAACTGAAAGAAGCATGGTTGTTTGCTGACTGGTTCAAGGTTCAAAATGGAGACTTTTAAACTTTCTGTGATTGAGGAATTTTTTTTGTTTTGTTTTACTTGAGCTGTGAATCCATTATTTTGCTATAAGTTACGATGTTGAAGAGGGCCCATCATTGGGTTGACAACCCTCCTAAATTTAATACTTTTAGACTTTCTCCCAAATGACATCATAGATTTCTAGATCTATATCAGTGACATTTTGTTGATAGTTTTCCTTCAACTCATCATCATGTTTCATGTAAGTCTAGTTTTGTTTTCAAAACTAAAATTTTTCATTAAATCTCCATTGACTTTCTTGCTGTTTGTATTGAATGGTAATTTAAAGAACCATCAGTCAGAACATTGGCTGCTAACAACATTTAAGACTCTAGAGACTGTGTTCTTGGCCAAGGGTATGCCACCAAGAGGCAAATTAAATGCATCAATGTTTGGAACCCCTGATTAGAAACATTATCTGGTGGGCCGGGCACGGTGGCTCACGCCTGTAATGCCAGCACTTTGGGAGGCCGAGGCAGGTGGATCACGAGGTCCAAAGATCGAGGCCATCCTGGTCAACATAGTGAAACCCCGTCTCTACTAAAAATGCAAAAAATTAGCTGGGCATGGTGGCGCATGTCTGTAATCCCAGCTACTCAGGAGGCTGAGGCAGGAGAATTGCCTGAACCCAGGAGGCGGAGGTTGCGGTGAGCCGAGATCGCGCCGTTGAACTCCAGCCTGGGCAACAAGAGCGAAACTCCATCTCAAAAAAAAGAAACATTATCTGATACTCATAAATTTCAAAAAAGGGAAAGTTTCAGGGTTGATGTTTCCATCCTGACTAGCATGAGCCTCTAATTTATTTAAGTTGCATTCAACATGGACAGAAGAGTTCATGTATATACAGCACCAAATTTTACTATGTTTTAGTAAAGCATAGATACTTCCAATGTAATTCTATTATTAAGAACCATATTTGGTTTGGATTAAATGCTCAGGTTTTAAGATGTAGAACTGGAATACTCTCATTAACAATTTCTGATAAAGTAGGAAATAGATTTGTAGGAATTTTAAAAGAGAATATTCTTCAGGGAAGAAAACGGCTCTTAGTAACCTGGTGTCATAGTCATTGCCTGGAAGTTATGGGAGCAAAATAAAGAGCATTTGATTCTGAAAAAGTATAAAGGACTAGAGCATAAGAAAAAGAAGCCTGTTGGAGCGTAGGACAAAAGAGAGGGTGGCACCTTTCTGTCATTGGTTCATAAGTACAAGCTGCTTGACTCATTTAGAGCAAGCTATCATAATTCATTTAGAATATGGACATTTTCCCTTTCAAGCAAAATGCATTTACCTTATGAGTAAACTGATGACAGTTGTTTTTGGTGTTAGCACTAAACATTGTGAGTAGTTTGCTACATACCCTATTCTCTTTCTAGAAAGATTTGGAGGATCACAGTTCACTATATTTGGATCATATTAATAGTATTATTCCATGTCAGGCCACTGAACAAAACTACTGATAGTTTAACTTGTGGTAGTTAACAAGGGGTTTGAAAACACCATAGACAACCAAAAATATTAGAACCAAATTGTATTCATTAAAGGAATTGGTCTGTAGCACAGTAAGTAGGCACAATTATAACAGTCTTATTAGAAGGTTATATCATCTGAACTCTTTTACAATAATCTACCTGTTAAAATCATTGTCAAAATTGATTTACTGAAGAGCAACTGAGGAGGAATTTAAGAAACGTACGACTAACACTTGTTACTTCCTACAAGCTAAAGGAGAGTGAAAAATCCTAGTAAGAAGCAAGACATCTTGGTATGATTTCACAACTGTAGAAAAGTTGCAAGAATAATATTTGTTTACCATAATTTCTGTCTGTGTACATATACAGAGACATATGTTTACATATTACTTTTTCTGAATCATTGGCAAGTAGGTTTCATGTATCATGCCTCCTTATCCCTTAATATTTCAGTATATGTTTCCTAAGAACCAGGATTTTCTTCGACATAAACAGTACTATTACCAAAATCTGGAAGTTAACATTGATAAAATACTTTTTAAAAATCTACAGTCCTTATCACATTTTGTCAGTTGTCCAAATTCAATGTCTAGTCTAGGATCACATAATGCATTCAGATGTTATATCTTTTTATTCTTTAATTTAGAATAATTTTTCAGCCACTGTCTTTATGATATTGATGTTTTTGAAGAACCAAGGCCACTTATTTTATAATATGTTCCTTAATTTTGCTTTGTCAGATGTTCCCTCATGATTAGATACAGGTTAGACCAGAAAAAATACTAGCAGTGACATTAAATTGTTTTTGATTATTACATGTTGAGGCACATGATGGCTATCTGCCCCTCACTGAGGATATTAATTTTAGCCAACTGGTTAAGGTGTCATCTAGTATGACCACTATGTAATTACTATTTTTCCCCTTACAACTAGTAAGCAATCTGTAAGGATATACTTTCAGGCCACGCAAACATCATGTTCCTTATGAAACTTTTCCCTTAAGATATATCATCCTCTGACAATTTTTGCCTGTATCAGTTTTTACTATGATGGCTTCAAGTGGTAACTGCCCAACACTACTGTTTTCTCAATGATTTCAATTGGCATTTTTCTGTAAGAAAGCCTTACCTTTTCCCTTTTTAAAATTTATTAAATATGGACTCATCAATTTCCTTTTTAACTTTTTATTATGTGATTTGACAGCACTTGTAGTGTAGATACACAGAATAACACCAATATCTTTCATTGTACATAGCTAGTATTCACTTTGCAGATATCAATGGTTCAGAATATCAGTGATAATTAACAACTTTTCTTGTGGGTCTACTTTTTCCACCATGAGACCTATACTACTTGTTTTAGATGTAGTTTTGTCATGCTGTATATTTATGATCTGATTCCTTTCTTTTTCTTAAGTTTCCTTTTGTAATAATTTTACATTCACATGTAGTTATAATAACTAATAGTACTTCTGGCCAGGCATGGTCAGCACTCTGGGAAGCCGAGATAGGCAGATCACCTGAGGCCAGAAGTTGGAGACCATCCTGGTCAACATGGTGAAACCCTGTCTCTACTAAAAATACAAAAAATTAGCTGGGCATGGTGGCAGGTGCCTGTAATTCCAGCTACTCAGGAGGCTGAGGCAGGAGAATTGCCTGAACCCAGGAGGCGGAGGTTGCAGTGAGCCAAGATAGCGCCATTACACTCCAGCCTGGGTAACAAGAGTGAAATTCTGTCTCAAAAAATATATATATATATATACAAAAAATTTAGGGAAGGGGAGAAAGAAAGAAAGAGAGAAAGAGAGAGGAAGGAAGGAAGGAAGAGAAAGAGAGAGGAAGGAAGGAAGAGAAAGAAAGAAAGAAAGAAAGAAAGAAAGAAAGAAAGAAAGAAAGAAAGAAAGAAAGAAAGAAAGAAAGAAAGAAGAAAGGAAAGAAAGAGAGAGAGAAAGAAAAGAAAAGAAAGAAAGAGAGAAAGAAAGTAGGACTGTAGTACTTCTGGCTTGACAGTATGAGGAGTTCCACTGGCCTGCTCCCATGTGAAACTGATAAAAAATATATTTTAAATATCATTTAAAGCCTATGGAAATAGTCCTAACAGGAAACAGAAAATGAAGAAACATATATCAAAGAAAATCTGAAAATTCTGTAAGAAAGAAAAGAGTCTGTAGTATGTAAACCGCCCACTTCCCGGCTCAGCAAGACAGGCTTCACTCTAGACTGCTACATATCAGGAACACAGGCCCCCTCTCTGCCTTATCGCCCTTCCTCAACTTCCACATGGAGGGCCTCTTCCTGTAAAGAGCAAAACATCATTGTTTCTCATCCTGTTCTCAGCTACCTATTGCTGAAGCTAAGCATTAGGCTAGTGCATTTGAGAGGTAGGGGCGCTCCTCTTCCACTGGGACAGAGGCTCTACCTTCAACTCAGCACATAGAGAATACTGAGGGCCTTAGGACACTTGCCCAACCTGGAAAAATGATGGTTCCATGCCTTACCAGGAAAGGAAAGGCAAGAGGACCTCAGACTACTGCTCTCAATCCTCTACCAAGCAGTCAGCTTCCAGAGCTCACCAAAAGAGAAGTTTAACATTGTTCCCACTTGCAACTGCAAGCTGTCCAGAGGAAGCTCACTTAGATTCAAAGACACAAATAGATTGAAAGTAAAAGAATGGAAAAAGGCAACATCATGCAAACAGTAACCACAAGAAAGCTGGAGTGACAATACTAATGTCACTGCTATTTGGTTTAAAATAGGCTTTAAAACCAAAAAAGTTACTAGAAATGAAGATAATTTTTATTTTATTTTATTTATTTTGAAACAGGGTCTCTCACTCTGCTGCAGGGCAGTGGCACAATCTTGGCTTACTGCAACCTCTGCCTCCTGGGCTCAAGTCTCAATCCTCCCACCTCAGTCTCCAAAGTCACTGAGACTACAAGTACATACCACCATGCCCAGCTAATTTTTGAATATTTTTTGGTAGATATGGGGTTTTGCCATGTTACCCAGGCTGGTCTCAAATTCCTGAGCTCAAGCAGTCTGCCCACCTTGGCCTCCCAAAATGATGGAATTACAGGTGTGAGCCACCAGACCTAGCTGAGAGTCATTTTGTAATAATGAAACAACTCATCAGGAAGATACACTGATTTGCACTTAGAGCACTAAAATACATGACAGGAGGACTGACAGGAAGTAAGGGAGAAACAGATAATTCAACAATCATAGTTGAAGACTTTAATAACTTACTCTCAATATAGATAGCAACTCAGCTAGGAAACAGAAAACAAACAACACAATAAACTAACTAGAACTAATAGACATCTATAGAACACTCCACCCAGCAACACAATATACATTGTCCTTGAATGCACATGGAACGTTCTCCAGGATAGATCATATGCTAGACCACAAAACAACAAATTTTAAAAAATAAAATCATACAGAATAGATTCTTTGACCAAAAGGGAATGAACTTAGAAATCAATACCAGGAAAGAGTTTGGGAATCTCACAAATATGTGGAAATTAAATAACATACTTCTAAATAACGAATGGCTCACAGAAGAAAGCAAAAGAAGAATAAAAATATTTTGAGATGAATGAAAATAAAGACATAACAAAACTGATGAGATGTAGCTAAAGCAGCACTTAGAGAAAAATGTATAACTATAACTGCCTATATTAAGCATGACAAAAGTATGTGAATATACATATCAGCTTCATTTAGCCTTTCTACAACATATGTATTTCAAATGTCATATTGTACACCATTAATATATGCAATCTTTGTCAATTTAAAAATAAATAATTTTTTTAAAAGACAAAAGATCTTGAGGCTGGGTGCGGTGGCTTATGCCTGTAATCCCAGCACTTTGGGAGGTCAAGGTAGATGGATTGATTGAGCTCAGGAGTTTGAAACCACTTTGGGCAAGATAGTGAAACTCTGTCTCTACCAAAAAAAAAAAAAAAAATACAAAAATTAGTCAGGCATGATGGTGCATGCCTGTAGTCCCAGCTATTCAGGAGGCTGAGGTGGGAGGGTCATTTGAGCCCAAGAGGTTGAGGTTGTACTGAGCCGAGATTGCGCCACTGCACTCTAGCCGGGGCGACAGAGAGAGACCCTGTCTTAATAATAAATAAACACATGAATAAAAGACAGAAGGTCTCTAATCAATAACCTAACATTCCAATAACCCTAGAGGAGGTGGGGGAACAGAAAACTAAACCCAAAGCAAACAGGAGGAAGGGGATAGTAGAGAATACAGCAAAATTTAATAAAATAAGAGAATAGGAAAGTAACAGAGAAAATCAATGATATCAAAAGCTGGCTCTTTAAAAAATCAATAGACAAAACTTTATCTTACATTGACCAAGAAGAAAAGAAGACTGAAATTACTAGATCAGACATGAAAGAGGATTCATTTCTACCAATGTTGCAGAAATAAAAAAAGATTATAAAATATACAATGAACAGCTATACACCAACAATTAGAAAACTTAGACAAGATGGACAAATTCCTAGAAAGACCAAACTACAAAAACTGACTCAAGAAGAAATAGAAACTTTCATAGAGCTATCACAAGTAGAGATTCTATCAGTAATCAAAAACTTACCTATGAAGAAAAGCTGAGGCCCAGGTGGCTTCACTAATGAATTCTACCAAACATGTAACAAAAAATTAATACAAATTCTTCACAAGCTTTTCCAAAAAGCAGAAGAGCAGAAATATTTCCCAATTTTCTTTTCTTGTTATATCCTTTTCTGGTTTTGGAAGTAATGTAATACTGACTTCATTTTAACGAAGTCATTATATTTCAAAACATCATACTGTACACCATAAATATATGCAATTTATTAATTTATGTATAAAATAAATATTACACTAATGACAAAACTAGAAAAAGATACCACAAAAAAAAGAAAATTACAAACCAATATCTCTTCTAGACATAGGCATGAAAATCCTCAGCAAAATACTACAAAACCAAATCCAGCAATACATACAAAACATTATAAGCCATGACCAAGTGAGAATTTTCCCAGGAATGGAATGCTGGTTTAGCATCCAGAAATCAATTAATGTAATACATTCTATCAATTAAAAATTAAAATCACATGATCATCTTAATAGATGCGGATAAAGTATTTGACAAACTCCAACACCATTTCATGATCAAAACAGTCAAACTAGGAAGAGAAGGAAACTTCCTCAACCTGATAAAGGACATCTATGAAAAACCCACAGCTACCATCATATTTAATAACTAAATGCTTTCCCCCAGGATCAGGAACAAGGCAAAAATGTCCTGATGCTTCTATTCAACAATGAATTGGAGGTTCTAAAAAGGGCAATTAGGCACTAAGAAGATATAAAAGGCAGTGGGGTGCAGTGGCTCATGCCTGTAATCCCAGCACTTTGGGAGGCCAAAGTGGGTGGATCACCTGAGGTCAGGAGTTTGAGAGCAGCCTGGCTAAAATGGTGAAAACCTGTCTCTACTAAAAATACAAAAAGAATTAGCCAGGTGTGGTGGTGGGTGCCTGTAATCCCAGCTACTTGTGAGGCTGAAACAAGAGAATCCCTTGAATCTGGGAGGCTGAGGTTGCAGTGAGCCGAGATCACGCCATTGCTATCCAGCCTGGGCAAAAAGAATGAGACTCCATCTCAAAAAAAAAAAAGAAAAGATATGAAAGGAAATCATATTTAAAAGGAAAAAGTAAAACTATTCATATAAGACCTAAAAACAAGCTTCACAAGGCTGCAGGATATAAGACTAATATATGAAAATTGGCAGGGTGTAGTAACTCACGCCTGTAATAGCAACACTTTGGGAGGCTGAGGCAGGTGGATCACTTGAGGTCAGGAGTTCAAGACCAGCCTTTAACTCATGGTGAAATCCCATCTCTACTAAAAATACACAAATTAGGCAGGTGCGGTGGCATGTCCCTGTAACCCCAGCTACTCGGGAGGCTAAGGCAGGAGAATTGCTTGAACCCTGGAGGCTGAGGTTGCAATGGGCCAAGATTGTGCCACTCTACTCCAGCCTGGGCAACAGAGTGAGATGCTGTGTCCAAAGGAAAAAAAGAAGACTAATATATGAAAATCAGACGTATTTCCATACAGTCACAATGAATAATCCAGAAGTGAAATTAAGAAAACAATTCCATTTTTAATAGCATCAAAATAAATTTAAGAAAAACGCTAAATTTATACTCTGAAAGACTACAAAACATTGTTGAAAGAAATTAAAGATCTAAATAACTGGAAAAACCTCTTATGTTCATGTGTCAGAGGATTTAACATCATTATATGACAATATTCTGCACAATGATCTAGAAATTCAGTGTCATCCCTATCCAAATCCCTATCAGAATAACTTCTTCATAGATATTGACAAACTGGTTCTAAAATTTATGTGGAACTGACGGGGACCCAGAAGAGCCAAGACAATCTTGTAAAAGATAAAGTTGGAGGACTCACCAGTTTTAAAACTTACTACAAAGCAATGGCAACCAAAACAGTGGTACTGACACAAGGACAGACATATATATCAATGTAATACAACTGAGAGTCTAGATATAAATCCATACATCCATGATCAACTCATTTTTAGCAAGGATGCCAAGACCATCGAATGGGAAAGAATAGTCTTTTCAACAAATGATGCTGGGAAAGCTGGACAGCCACATGAAAATGAATGAAGCTGGACCTTAGCTCACATCATATACAAAAATTATCTCAAAATGGATCAAGGACCTAAATCTAAGGGGTGAAAACTATAAAATAAAACTCTTTGAGAAAACGTAGAGGTACATCTTCATGACATTGAATTTGGGAAATAATTTTTAGATAGGACATGAAAAGCACAAGCAACAAAAGAATAAATTGCACTTCAAGATTTAAAACTTCTGTGCTAGCCAGGCACAGTGGCTCATGCCTCTAATCCCAAAACTTTAGGAGGCCAACGCAGGCAGATTGCTTGAGTGTAGGATTCAAGACCAGCCTGGGCAACATGATGAAACCTTGTCTCTACAAAAAATAGCCAGGCATGGTGGTACATACTTGTAGTCCCACCTACTCAAGAAGCTGAGGTGAGATGATAACCTGAGCCTGGGAAGGTCAAGGCTGGAGTGAGCTATGATCGTGCCACTGCACTCCAGCCTGGGTGGCAGAGTGAGTCTCTGTCTCAAAAACAAAACAAAAAAACAAAGAAAAAAAACTTCTGTGCTTCAAAGGATACCATCAACAAAAAGAAAAGACAATGGAGACATTAATATGTAATAAGAGACTTGTATCCAGAATATAAATAACTCTTACAACTCAATAATAAAAAGACAACCCAATTTAAAAATGGGCAAATTATCTGAATAGATATTTCTGCCCAGAAGATAGACAAATAGCCAATAAGCACATGGAAATATGTTCAATATCATTAGTCACTGGGTAAATGCAAATCAAAACCACTATGAGATACCACTTCACAACCACAAGGATAGCTAGAATTTAAAAATCAGATAATAACTGGAGTTAACAAGAATGTGGAGAAATAGTAAACCTAACACACTGCTGGTGGCAATATAAAAGGGTACAGCTATTGTGGAATGCCGTTTGGCAGTTCCTCAACTGATTAAACATAGAGTTACCATATGACCTAGCAATTCACTCTAGATATATACAACATGTTCACCCCAAAATTGGTCTGTGGTCTGGGTGCGGTGGCTCAAGCCTGTAATCCCAGCACTTTAGGAGGCCGAGGCGGGTGAATCACAAGGTCAAGAGATTGAGACCATCCTGGTCAACATGGTGAAACCCCATCTCAACTAAAAATACAAAAAATTAGCTGGGCGTGGTGGCGCGTGCCTGTAATCCCAGCTACTCAGGAGGCTGAGGCAGGAGAATTGCCTGAACCCAGGAGGCGGAGGTTGCGGTGAGCCGAGATCATGTGATTGCACTCCAGCCTGGGTAACGAGCGAAACTCTGTCTCAAATAAAATAAAAAAAAATTGGTCTGTGAATGTTTATTACAGCATTATTCATAATTGCCAGTAGGTGGAAACAACTCAAATGTCCATTAACTGATGAATAGGTAAATAAAATGTTGTATGTTCATACACAATAAAGTATTATTCAGCCTTAAAAAAGAATGAAGCCAAACTTTGGGGGGAAGATGGCGCTGTAGGACCAACTCAGGATTGCAGCTCCCAGTGAATCTGCAGAGGGTGAGTGGATGCCACATTTCCATATGGATCTTTATTGCCCACAGACCAGGAGATTCCCAGGTGTAAGAGCCCCACAGGCCGCCAGCGCAGCAGTTTGGGCCGGTGCGGCTGTTTGGGCCAGTGCAGCTGTTTGGGCCAAGGCCGCAGTGCAGCAACACTCCGTACATAATACACTGGTTTGGTTGCCCTGTTAAACTGGCAATTGGAGATTTTGGAAGGCAGATTAGCACATTCATCTGATTAAATGGGACTTAAACAGAAAGCCAGGCCAGGAGATTCCTGGACAGCAACGTGGTTTGAGCCGGCACAGTGGGTCACTGCATGGGAAATCACACAGATCCTGGCACCCTTGCAGCAGGCAACTGGAACACCTGGGAGAGAGTCAACCGTTCAACTTAAAAAAAAAAAAAGGCTCTGAGGCAGGGAGCCAGGTGATCAGGCTCGGCGGGTCCCACCCCCACACAAAAAAAAAACAAAACAGCAATTGGAAATGCTCGGGGTTGAGAGTTTGATGGCAAGCACAGCTGAACTCAGGACAGTGCAGCTCGGTGGGGGAGGGGCGTCCACCACTACCAAGGCACACGACCCCTACGGAGGTACTCTGCCATTGCTGACACAGCCTGCCATTGCCGAGGCAACCCACCATAACAGAGAGAGTCCGCCACTACAGACGTGGGCCACCATCGCCACTGCAGTTCTAACCACACCCATATAAACAGGACTACAGGAAATTACACACGGCAGCAGGGCGGAGCCCACAACAGCATGGCGGAGCCCACAGCAGCAGGGCGGAGCCCACGGCAACAGGGCGGAGCCCACAGCAGCTCATGGTAGCCACTACAGGCAGGCAGTGACTAGACTGCCTCCTTGCTGGGCAGGAAAGTGCAATGGATACACATAAATACAGCCCTAACTCCCTGGGACAGAGCACCTGAGGAAAAAAAAAAGGGGGCTTTATGTGTTCTGCTGCAGCAGACTTAAACGTACCCACCTAGCAGCCCCGAATGAACAATGGAGCTCACAGCTCAGCACTAGAGCTCCTATAAAGTACAGACTGTCTCCTCAAGGAGCTCCCTGACCCCTGTATATCCAAAGAGTCACCTCACAAAGGACTGATTAGACCAACATTCAGCAGGCATCATTCAGGGACAAAGATAGCAGAAGAAAAATCTGGTAGCAACCCTCACGGTTCCACAGCTGCTATAGGAGTTCCCCAGGCAAGCAGGGCCTGGAGTGGACCTCAGCAGTCCTACAGCAGTGGGGCCAGACTGTTAGAAGGAAAACTAAGAAACAGAAATATTTCATCATCAACAATCTGGACGTCCACTCAGAGACCCAATCAGAAAATCAGCAACCACTCAGAAGACAGGTGGATAAATCCACCAAGATGGGAAGAAACCAGCGCAAAAAGGAGGAAAACACCTGAAATCAGAATACCTCGCCTCCTACAAAGGACCAAAACTCCTCACCAGCAAGGGAACAAAGCTGGACGGAGAATGAGTGTGATGAAATGACGGAATCAGACTTCAGAAGGTGGGTAATGAGAAACTTCCGTGAGCTAAAAGAACACATTCTAACTCAATGCAAAGAAACTAAGAACCTTGAAAAAAGGTTTGAGGAAATGATAACAAGAATGGACAACTTAGAGAGGAATATGAGTGAATTGAAGGAGCTGAAAAACACAACGTGAGAACTTCGCGAAGCATGCACAAGTTTCCACAGCCAAATCGATCAAGCAGAAGAAAGGATATCAGAAGTTGAAGATCAACTCAATGAAATAAAACGAGAAGCCAAGATTAGAGAAAAAAACCGCAAAAAGGAATGAAAAAAGTCTCCAGGAAATGTGGGACTATGTGAAGAGACCTAATCTACATTTGATAGGTGTACCTGAATGTGACGAAGAGAATGAATCCAAGCTGGAAAATACACTTCAGGATATAATCCAGGAAAATTTCCCCAACCTAGCAAGACAGGCCAATATTCAAGTCCAGGAAATACAAAGAACACTACAAAGATATTCTGCAAGAAGAGCAACCCCAAGGCACATAATCATCAGATTCACCAGGGTTGAAATGAAGGAGAAAATGCTAAGGGCAGCCAGAGAGAAAGGTTGGGTTATCCACAAAGGGAAGCCAATCAGACTCATAGTAGATCTCTCGGCAGAAACCCTACAAGCCAGAAGAGAGTGGGGGCCAATATTCAACACCCTTAAAGAAAAGAACTTACAACCCAGAATTTCATATCCAGCCAAACTAAGCTTCATAAGTGAAGGAAAAATAAAATCCTTTGCTAACCAGCAATTGCTCAGACATTTCATCACCACCAGGCCTGCTTTATAAGAGCTCCTGAAAGAGGCACTACACATAGAAAGGAACAACCAGTACCAGCCACTTCAAAAACATACCAAA